>SKCR01011223.1:0-21805 GCA_019454045.1 Zanthoxylum bungeanum | reverse complement strand
GTCGTCTAAAGAGAGAGAACGATTAATTTGGGATTAATCGATGAATTAATATATTCGATATATTAAATGAAATTAGATTTCGACGCGGAATTAAAATTAGATTTTAATTCGGGCAAACGAGTTAATTCAGAATTAATTCGTTAGCGACGTAAATAATAATTTCGCTAGGCGTAATTATTTATTTAAATTCGATTGAATTAACGTCGCGACGTAAGCTCGGTATTTCGGAAATATCGAACCCGAACGCGTGAGTGCACGTGGCCCACTTTCATTTGGAAACGTGTGGGGCCCACATGACACATGTCATTCTAATGCTTTGCATGTAGATAGTGTACAATGCACTCAAGGTTATTGCATTGAAATTGAGTGTTTGACACTCTAAGCTATTGCATGTGTTGTGTCATAAATTTATTATTAATTTAATAAATTATGGCATAAATATAAATTGATTTTTGGTAAATCATTTTAATCAATATAACACAACTTCTTCTCTCTCAAATTTCTCTCTTCTCTCACGTCCAAATGAAGAAATTCTTCACTGGTTTGGAACCAGAAATGGCGTGAACAAAGGGAAGCCAAGAGTGGTTTCTCATGGTGAGAAATCAAGTGCTAGCACACTACGAGTCTTGCGAAGGTGGTATGGAGGTTCCCCCATGAGACGGGATCCATCCGACGAAGATTGGAGCTCCGTTTCTTCACCCAATTTTCTGTTTTGCAGGGCAGTGGACTGCATGCAGTGGGCGTGAAAGGCAGTGCGTTTTTGGGCTTGAATCGTCTCCAAATCGACTCAACCGATCAATGTGAGTATTCCGCTACCTCCGTTGATGTGTTCACACATAATTTCATGTCTTGTTTGACCTTGGGACCTTATAGAAAACCAACACTCCCCTAAGGATTCTAGTTCTAAGACGACTTCTAGTTTTGGCTTGACTTACTGTGACTTCAAACTTTTCTACCTTATATAGAATTTTACTATCTCGTGATTTTTATCTATGTTCTGTTGAACTTATTGGCTCTACCATCTAGACACCTCGTAATCAATATATTCTGTTATTTACTTTGTTCTTCTTTTTGCTGGGCTTAAGGTTGCGGATGAATACGTGCTCACAGGCTCGGTTAGAGTCTTCACTCATTCTTGCTACCTCCAAGCTACATCAATCATGTCTCTATACGTATTGAAACCTCTTGACACTTCTATTTTCTTTCTTACTGTTTTCATATCTTATCTCTTAGCTCTATGCCATGCTACTAAGGCTAGTGGTGGTTTGTTCTTCTGACTACTTTTTAGATTTCTGCTCTACTCTTACTATAAGTCGTAGCTATGGCACTTTGTTCTACTGTTCATACTGATACTTTAGTCACTTCTAAATATCTCCAATTTCACGGGTCTATTCTTTTATACTTCACGATTTTCTATTAGCTTTGGGATGTTCTGTAGGTTCTGCTAAGTTTAATCTATTTTGTAGACTTTTACTAGTATTGTAAGCCTTGTGTGGACTTGTCTAAATCATTGGACTGTATCGGGTTCTCTTCTTTACATCATTGAAAACTTCCTTAATCATTTTCTAGGTGACCTACCTTCCAAGGTTTTTCCATTTATGAAAATGAACTCTCAGTGGGCTTCTTACGGTTGCCTTTATCTTAAGCTGGGAAATGATGAGGCAAACCTTTACATCTTGATAGTCATCGTTGTCCTTATTCTAGTACTTTGTGTCCTGGTAGAGTCAATTTCTAATGTAATGTGGGTATGATGTGGGCTCTATCAAGGCAGCTTTCTTAACTGGATTCACTAAGTGGTTATGAACTAGATAGCTTAGGGTTTTGTTTCCATCAGATTGCTTGTGATAATGTAACTAATCGTTTATGTTCATGACCTTTATTTGCCTACTTGTGGACTAAGGTCTGGGTTTTAGGATCTGGAGCTCTCTACGTCCTTTCGGTATCTCAGTCGATTGAAGCTCTTATGACTAATCTTGATTTCTTACCTCTATTATCTCTCTGGCTATTCCTTATTACTTGGGAAACTCATTATCTCTATAAGGCACTCGAGGTTCTTAAATCTGTTTGGAAGAATTCTATGAGAATGGAAGTAATCTTACATGTGCTAGGCACTCTAACACTTGTTCGGGCTTTTCTATTAGTTTTTACTACTATAGATTCTGGTACTTCCTTATCGATCTGATTGTGTATCTATATCTCTTCTAACATCTGGTTACTTTAGCCTCCTTACATCTTTCCTTTCTTTTCTTCTAGCTTTTCTTTTCCACTCCATTGGTTAACTTTTCTTAGAATCATACTATCTAGTTTCATAGCTCGTTTGTACTTCTTGTAATAGGTCAGAATTACTTTAGGAAAATTCTTAAATTAGATCTAGAGTATAGTTGTTCTTGTAAGGAATATATTCGAATAGTCTGAGAAAACTTACTAGCCTATCTATAGATCTTGAGGACGTACTCGAGGATCAGATACTGAAAAGGTAGTGCCCACTATCTATACAAGACCCCAACACTGTACCCACTGCAGTCACTACAGTCACTGACTCTATAGACCACGCTCTGATAACATCTTTATAATATCCCCAATCCAGGAGATGCTACTGCTAGGGAATAGATCGTACTATTCCCGCGAGCCTCTAACTCTCCAACCATAAAAAATTACTAATACTCTTTCTCTAATTAGATATCCAATGTCTGGGACCGTAGCCCAAGCTCAATAACTTATCATAGAAACTCAACATCTGTAACTGTAAACTTAATAACACACTTTTACAATGACTATCTCAAAATAAAAGGACTAATACATAACTTTTACTTGACTCTGACAGGACTCTCACTTTTTCTGACTTGAATTGATGGACTTCATACCCTAGTGACAGCATCAGTATCCGTCCTCCCGAGCTCGTCCTCTGAGAATACCTACAAAATAAGGAAACTGAGATTGGGGGGTTAGACCATTGTATGATCTAAGTGAGTGGATGAAAACTGAAATATTGTTATATAAATATTTGGATTCTAAACCGAAATTCACAGATAGCTTTATACAAAAACTCTTTTTCTGAAAAACCTTGTCTGAAATATCTTTTATAAAACTTATCTTTCTGAAAATCTGCTTTTGAAAGTCTGGTTCTATAAACTTATATCTGAAAAATATATTATGAAAACTATTTTTGAAATGTCTATTTTATGAAAACTGTTTCTAAAATCTGATCTCTGAAAACCTGATATGTCCAAATTGATGTCTTTGAGAAACTTGATGTATGGGGGCGTTACGTATCACTGTCCCCCATAAGCCTGACTAGAGCCATGAGTACAAATCCATGACTTTGGGGAATTACGTATCGTCTTCCCCCAAAGCATTCCACTACTATCCCTGAAACTAGTGGTCTTGGGCTTTACGTATCGCCGTCTCCCAAGCCACTGAAACTAGAACTGGGGGTGCGGATCTATGCTACCCTCCAAGCTATGAAACTAGGACATAGGGGCATCTATCATCCCTGTTTGACAATTATGACCCATAGCATCACTATTTTGTAAATGGACATGTCGTTCTTGTACAAAATTAACTATGTGATAAAGGAAATTGCTCTTTTATCATTTGTAATTGGATTACCTGGATATATAAATGATAAAAGTCCATATGATTAGTACCAGATTAATAAGATACGAGACAATATTAATTCACAAAAGGTTTAATCATTAAATATCCCTAGTCGTTGTATTATCGATAAAAGTCCATATTGCTCTTTTATCATTTGTAATTGGATTACCTGTGCGTTATGTAAGCTTAACGATATAGTTCTCATATATTTAAGGATATGATACTTATGCAAGTGTAATATTAGGTTCTATTTACCGATGGTACAGGAATAGCTTCACTGTGGATAGACCCATCGGAATCTCATTGGTAGTATGACTATGTGTCTATGGGAATACGAATCAGGGTAGGTGTATTTGGTCTTAACCTGAGACTTGCATCGTTAATACTTGCGACAATCAGTATACTTCGGTTTTGGTCGTCCAGGACTTTAACAGGTTTTGTGTACGCCTCTTCTGGGTATACTGAGAATCGTAGTGTATTGGGTGTGATGTCAAGATGGAAATATCACTTCAGTCGTATAGAGATGATGATCACGCAGGGATACGGAACTGGTACTCTTAAGTACTGCAGTCATCTGGATAATATGACTAGGTCATGATTATCCGATTATAGAGACTAGTTGCCAGTGATCCAATATATGCTTCGTACGAGGCATACACAATTCTAGCCTCAGGCCTTGCATGTGACATTCGATACTCGATTGTAATACGCAATACTACGTATACTATGCCTGACAAAGATCTTGTATTCCGTAGAAGAATATTTCTGGAGAATTGGGTAGGCATGGTGCTTTGCTAGAAGCCAACCATGTCTTGTAAACTGGTAGGAACGTGGTACCGGGTACGCATGTGTTCGGATAGTCCGATGACCGTATTTACTGCCAACATATCCAGGGATCTCTTGGGTCGCCTCCCAAAGATTCACTGATGACATTTGACTCGAACAATATTAATCTGGGATTAATTATGAGAGTGAAAGTTAATCTGGGATTAATTACGGCAAGAATTAATCTGTGATTAATTAACAGAGAGAATTAATCTGGGATTAATTGAACTAAAAGATAGAGAACGCGATTAATTTGGAATTAATCGGCGAAGAAAATTTAATAGTTAAAATTGGATTTTACTATTTAATTTATTTATTTGGGCTAAAATAATATATTGGATATATTAAATGAAATCGGATTTGAAAAAGCGGAATTGAAATTTGATTTTAATTCGAGCGAACGAATTAATTTAGAATTAATTCGTTAGCGACTTTCGTAATAATTTTGCTAGGTATTATTATTTAAATAAATTAGATTTAATTATGTCGTGATAGATAATTCATTTAATCGGATTAAACGAACTCGTGCCCGAGTAAAGTTGCGTGTTGGATTAGCCGACTTAAATTTGGAATTCAAATGTGGTGGGACCCACTTCACTTACATCAACTTGTTGGACATTTGATGGAAGTGGTTGGGCTTATTTTATGGCTTTGATTTATTAAAAGTAAGGCTTGCTTTACTTATGATACACTCAAGCCAATTTCAACACACAAACTGTTTATATAAACATTAGTCAACTTTGGAAGTGGTAATGGGTTTCAATTCAGACCAACCTAAAATGCTCTCTCTTCTTCTCTAAATGTCGAGCTTCCTCTCTTCTTCTTCTTGAATTTTGTTGCAAAATTAATCAATGCTAGCACATTAAGGAGTCTAACAAGGTGATAGGAAGACTCACCCAAGTGTAGGAAACACTCAAAGAAGGCTTAGAAGCTTCAACATCCATGAAAAAGTTTTGAACTTCAACCGATCAATGTGAGTATTCCGCAACTCCCTTTGATTAATTCACACACGAATCACTCTTAGACGATCTTGGCATGTTCTATGAACATTGACAATGGAAACAGAGTGAGATCTAAGCTTGATTTGAACCTAGGGGTTATAGACTTTAATTTGGGAATTTTGTGTTTGGAGCTTGATTTTCCTAAATTAGTTGTTGGGTTATGGTTATATTGTTGAGTTTATTCTAAGGTCCCAAGATCAAATCAAGACATGAAAACATGTGTGAATACACCAACGGAGGTAGCGGAATACTCACATCGATCGGTTGAGTCGATTTGGAGACGAATGGAACCCAAAAAACGCACTGCCTTGGTGCACCCACTGCAGCAGCCCATTGTCCTGCAAAACAGAAATTTGAGTGAAGAAACGGAGCTCCGAGCTTCGTCCGATGGATCCCGGCTCATAGGTGAACCTCCCTACCACCTTCGCAAGACTTGTAAGTGTGCTAGCACTTGAATTTTCACCATGAAAACCCACTCTAACTTCCCTCAAAGTCACGGTTTTTGTGATGAAAAACAGTGAGCATTGTGTCCCCTTGGGCGTGAGAGAAGAGAGCAAAATGAGAGAGAGTTGTTAATTGAATTTTGTTACCAAAAATCAATTTATATTTATGCCATAATATTTATTAAATTAATAATAAACTTATGACACAAAACATGGAATGGCTTAGAGTGTCAAACACTCAAACTCCATGCAAAACCATTGAGTGTATTGTACACAATCTTCATGCAATGCATTAGAATTAAATAATGCATAATATGACATGTGTCATGTGGGCCCCACACGTTTCCAAATGAAAGTGGGCCCACGTGCACTCACGCGTTCGGGTTCGATATTTCCGAAATACCGAGCTTACGTCGCGACATTAATTAAATCGAATAATTGCGGCTAGCAAAATTATTATTTACGTCGCTAACGAATTAATTCTAAATTAACTCGTTTGCCCGAATTAAAATCTAATTTTAATTCCGCGTCGAAATCTAATTTCGTTTAATAAATCGAATATATTAATTCATCGATTAATTCCGAATTAATCGTTCTCTCTCTTTAGACGACATTTTATCCCGGATAAAATATCTCCGTTATTAATCCTAGATTAATTTTCTCTCTCTCTTCTATATAATCCCAGATTATTCAAGAGTGCGAGTTGTGCGTCATCGGTGGATTATCGGGAAGCGACCCATGAGATCCCCGGATAATCTGGTAGTAAATACGGTCGTCGGAGTATCCGAATCACGTACGTACCAAGTACTACGTTCTACCGATTTACGAGACAAGGTCGACTCCTAGCAAAGCACCAAGTCTTCTCAATTCTCCGGACATATTCATCAAAGAATATCAAAGATCTGTATCAAGCGTAGTATACGATTGTATTGTGCATATCGGTCCAGTATCGGATAATCACGTGCTAGGGCTGGGGCTGGATAAGTGTCTGCCCCGTCCGAAACACATATCGGATGTCTGGTAACTAGTCTCTATAATCGGATATTCATGACCTGGTCATAATATCACGATTGGATGCGCATCACTTAAGAGCACTAATACCGTATCCTGTGTGACATCATCTCCATTATGACTGGAGTGATACTTCCGTCTCGACATCACATCCAATACACTACGATTCTCTGATAAACCCAGAAGTGGTGTACACAGAACCAGTTAAGATCCCCCCACCACCAAAACCAAAGTTTACCGATTGTCGTAAGTATTAGCGATGCAAGTCTCAGGTTAAGACTATACACACCTACCTTGATTTCTGCCTCCCATAGACACCTAGTCATAATACCAATGGGATTCCGAATGGTCTATCCAGAGCGAAGCTGTTTCCCGTACCATCGGTGAAACACGACCTCCTATCGCACTTGCACAAGTATCCAATACATATATATATGAGAACTATGCCGTTGTGCCCTCACAACGCGCACAAGTGCAATACTAGCCTATTCCGCATTATCGATGTCCAGTCTCGATAATACTACGGCTAGGGATATTTAATGATTAATCCTTCGTGGACTGATATTGTCTCATATCATCTCAATCCAGGAACTAATCATAGGGACCTCTCTTCATTTATATATCTATGGTGATCTAATCACAAATGACGAGAGTGTAATTTCCTAGTTACATAGTTAATTTGCTACAGCAACACAATGATCTGTGCAAATAGTGACGCTATGGGTCATATTATCCAACATATATGATGTTGAATTGGATTTGTGCATTGTTGGATTTGTGATAAATTGATTAGATAAAAAATCCCCAAATCATTTGACATGGCCGAATATACCCTAGGTTGTGTTCATGGTGATTTTTTGAGTTTAGACAATTGGATATGTTTAAAGCATGAAATAAATCTTTTATGTTGATTTAATTGGATTGAAATCAAATTGGGTGTTATTTTATGCACAATTGCCGTGAGCATGATAAGCATGTATAGATTGATTTTGCTTCAATTTGTGTTGGACATGAATTGGAAATACTGAGTATGATTAATTGAATTATTAGTATTTTGGAAATGTTAGATTAATTGATTAATTATACTAATTGCACTTTAATTAAATTAATTTGTAATTTGGAATAATGTGTTAATTTAATTTGTTGTAATTGAGCTTAATGGGCTTGGTTGGGCCAAGTTTGGTTTTGGACAATTGGGTTGGATCCAATTGGGCCTAAAACCATTTCCATAAAGTCCAAATATGACATTTGGGCCTTTAAAAATTTAATTGGGCCTAATGGGCCAAAATTGATTTTATGGCATAAGGGTGATTCCTTATTGGGCCTTGGAATCTTGGGTTTGTTCCATAATAGCCAAAGCCCATGCCTAAAGAATTAATTAAAAGCCTATTGGACGTTAATTAAAGAGTATTTGATACTAATTGGGCCTTTGAGACCCATGCAGATTGGATTTGGAATCCAAGTCTAAAAGACACTTTTAAAAGTGTAATTATTTAATTTGGAATTAAATATGAATTAGTATTGAATATAATTTAAATTGGATTTAAAATTGTAGTTCGATATAATTCAAGAATACTTACATTGAGTATTTATTCTTAAACGAGTGGACTCGCGCAAATCAAATCGTTGTTTGAACATTGGATGGTCGTTATTCAAAGATTAATTAATTGGATTAGATTGATTGAATAACATGCTTTGTGTGAATACTTGGATGTATGAATGAATAATGTATATCGGATGGATATTAGAAGGGTGAGGGCAATTTTCAAAATTATTGTAATAAATTTAGAATTTAATAAATTGGACATGCGTGTCCAACCTATTATCTATTTTCTCATTTTATTTCTCTTCTCACCAATTCCTCTCAATGTAAATGAGATTTCTTTAGAAGTATTATGTAATTGGGTAGAAGTAAGAATAGTGCTAGCGGGAGAGAGGAAATGGAGAGATTTGTTCTAGGAACAAAGTTTGTTATATATCCATCCGCATATCATTATTACTTTATTTCGCGCCTTATTATGCTTTTAGAATGCATGCTTAAGGGTGTATGATGAGACCTAATCAAAGATAATAAATTGGTTGCCAATTTATGCGAAAAAAACCCTCATTCAATATTAAGCATTTGTCCTACCATTGAGTGGTTTTCTCTCAAGATCCAAGATTGGCATTGGTTGTTGGCCAAATTTAAGACCTTTGTCCATCGCGGATGTGTTTGAACCACGTAAGCTTTGTTACATATCGCGTGTCTTGGGGAATTGTGATTTGTTGGCCAAAGTCAAGGTCACTTCTTGTTCATCGACCTCGATTACGAAGCTTTCCCACTGTCAATAGATCAAGCTTAACTAGAATCATTAAGCTTGTTGAGCCAAAGCTAAGGCTTAGTTGATTTAGAGGAAAAAATTTAGGAAATATATTGGATATATTTACATATATTGGATATATGTTTCGGACTTGGAGGTCCACCTACTAGATCTAGGAATTGGATGGGATCCAATTGATCTTAGAGATCTACCTAGTTAAGTTTCATACAATTTGTTGGCCAAAGTCAAGGTTGTGTGTTATTTAACGGGATCCTAGCCCACTAGGAAACTAGGTTTCCCGAGTACTCCACAGAGGGTTAGAGGCTCACCGAAAAATAGTGGGAGGCAAGTATTAAATTTGTAAATTAGTTTAAATACTTGCCAACACGCGCTCTTTTATTTTATTTATCGTTGTTTTAATTATATTAGTTGGACTAATATTAAATATTGCTTTCTTTGAACAGTTAGACTATACAACACATTACTCAACTTTCAGTTGGTTATATAGTTGGACTATAGTAACCATTACATTTTGAGTGTACCCAAAATCGTTGACTGGATAATTAGACTATAGGAATCGATATGACTGAAAGATTAGCGTTAAGGGACATAATCCTAGGTGAAAATGTCTTTAACGACATAATGTTTTAGATTAGAAATGAATCTTAGAATAGGTCCGAAGAGCCGAGAAGTTACTCTATTTGATAGAGCGACCTCTCGGGCCTAAGCCCGGAGTTGAGCAAATAGTAGAGCATGCATTTTGGAAGATTCATCGTGATGAAAACCTTAGTGCTCAATCCATCATGCTTGCCGCAATGACTCGTTAATTTCGTCGTCAGAACTAAGGATTAGATCATTATACCATGATGTTGAAATTGAAGGATCTTCACAGATCTAACCTTAGATCTTAGAAGTGTGAATTGCAAAAGAAGCTCTTTCATTCGCGTATGTCAGAGGGTACATCGGTTGAGCACTAGGTGTCGCAGATGATTGCTAACATCGAAGAGCTAGGTTAGTTGGGCATTACCTAAGAGACCGATACTTCCATATATTTGATCTTACCTGATAGCTGGGGCATCTTCATCATGAACAAAGAGAAAACTCTTTGAGAGAGTTAATGAATATTCTCAAGGAGGCAGAGCTAGAGCTTTTAAAAGGGCAAGAAGCACAAGGCACATCTTACTTCAGCCTCCCAGAAGGTGAAGGCTTGGCCGAAGCCTTCTAGGGATGTGAATAAAAGAGAAAATGCCAAATCGTCACTGTCTTCTAAGAGGACAAAGAACATATCCCAAGATGTTCGCCGAAAACTATAGCAAACGGGGTCACTGGAAGCGTGACTACCGTATGGACAATGCAAACATTAAGGAAGTGAAGACGAGCAAGGCTCCGGCTTCAGGTATGTTTGTTATAAACATGTCCACTATTGGTTTTAAAATTTGGATTTTTGATACTGAATGTGGTACATACATATGTACTGATGTGCGGGATTTGCTGATTAGCAGGAGACTGGCTGCAGATGAGATTGACCTACGAGTCAAAAACGGGATGAGAGTTGCTGTTTTGGTTGTGGGAACCTAAGATTTAGAACTGCCCTTTGGGCATGTACTTAAATTAAGAAAGTGTTATAATGTACCTAATTTGACTAGAAACATTATCTCTATATCTAGTTTAACCCGTTGCGGGTATACATTTATGTTCCAGTACACTAAGTGTTTTGTTTATAAAGAAGATATTGAGATATACACATTAGATGTGAATAACAGTACTTATATTTTGAATATAAACAAATCTTAAACATATAACATGACAAACAAATGGCTCAAACTAAATTAATCAGATGAGACTTATTTGTGGCATTGTTGTCTGGGACACATTAACAAGACTCGTATATCCACACTTTCGAAGATTGGATACTTAGACAAATTTGATCCTAATTCAAATAACGTCTGCGAATCTAGTTTATTAGGCAAAGTGCTTAAAATATCTTTTAATGGTAAAGATGTACGTGTCACCGAGCTGTTAGCCCTCGTTCATGGTGACGTAAGTGGGCACATGTCTAGCTAGGCTAAAGGTGGTTATAAGTACTTCATAACCTTTACGGATGTTGCATCACGTTATGGTTATGTGTATCTTCTGAAACACAAGTCGGAAACTTTTGATATAATCAATGAGTTTCGACACGAACTAGAAAAATAGAATGACAAAGGTATTAAAACATTACGGTCGGACCGTGGTGGAAAATACTTAAGCAATAAGTTTGTTGATTACTTGAAAGAGTATAGTATTCTTTCACAGTGGACTCCTCCCGGAACACCTCAATAGAGTGGTGTGTCCGAATGGACAAACCGAACCTTGTTGGATATAGTAAGGTCAAGGATGAGACGCTCTGAGTTACCAATTTCCTTCACGGGATACACATTAAACACTGCAATACTTATTTTGAATAAGGTTCCATGAAAAGTCTGTTGGACAGACTCCATATGAAATATGGACAGGAAAGAAATCGAATTTCTCATTCCTGAAGATTTGGGAATGCTGGGCATATGTTTGGATGATACCAAACTACATCCCAAATCGGATAAGTGCCCCTTATGTAATTGGTTATCCTAAGGAAACTAATTCAACAACTCACAATAGAACAAAAATATTTGTTGCTCTCCATGTGGTTTTCCTAAGAGTAATACCTAAATGCAGTGGTAAGTGGGAGGAAAGTAAAACTCGATGAAAATCAGAGTAATACTATTCCTGGCATCAATCCTTAATGGAACACAAACAGTTCATCAAGGATGAGACTGTTCCATAATCTTCTAATACACAAGAACATCGTAGGTTGGAGAGAGTCAGAAAAAAAACCTTAGAGGTATGGGTTTCTGATCTCACCTCATAGAGATATTAATTATATTGAGGATAATGAGCCGGCTACGTATGAGGTAGCGATACAAGATATCGACTCCGCTATATGGCAAAGTGCCATAAAGTCCGAAATGGATTCCATGTATACCAACCAAATTTGGACATTGGTTGATGTACCAGAAGGTATTGTGCCTATCGATAGCAAATGGGTCTTCATGGTGAAGACGAACATGGATGGCAACATAAAAATGTACAAAGATAGGCTTGTAGTGAAAGGGTATCGTCATCAATATGGTGTTGATTACGACGAAACCTTTTACCTGTTGCCATGATTAAATCCATTCGAATAATGTTTGCTATTACTACATATTTTGATTAAGAAATATGGCAGATGGACGTTAAAATCATTTTCCTTAACTGAAACCTTTTGGAGGATGTTTTATACAACAGCCTGACGGTTTTGTCATGCCGAAATATGCAAACAAGGTTTGCAAGTAAATTCGATCCATTTATGGATTGAAGCAAGCGTTGTGTTCTTGGAACACACAATTTGATGAGATCATAATGGCATATGGTTTCATTCAAAACGAAGGTGATTCTTGTGTATATAAGAAGTTTAGTGGTAGCGCACTGAAAATGAATGTCCTATACATTGATGATGATGTATTATTTCTTGGAAATAACATTCCCATATTAAAATCGGTGAAATGTTGGCTTTCATTAAAATTCTCCATAAAAACTTGGGAGAGGCAACCTTTATTCTAGGAATAAGGATCTACTGGGATAGATCTAAAAGTGTTGGCACTCTCCGAGAACCTATGCATAGAAAGATATGTATGTGACCTGGTGTCTCATATGCTTTGAGCATGTTGAGTCACAATCAAGCAAATCCAGATGATAGTCACTGGATTGAAGTAAAGAACATCATTGAGTATATTAGACGAACTAAGGATGCATTCTTAAGCTATGGAGGAGGAGAACTTGAAGTGACCGGGTTCACCATTGCAAGTTTCCAAACCGATAAAGACGACTGTAAGTCGCAATAAGGGTACATATTTAGTTTAATAACGAAACAGTGAGCTGGAAATCTTCCAAGCAAGATACTGTTGCTGATTCAACAAAAGCAGAATACATTATTGCAGCTGAGGCAGCAAAAAAACATTTTGGATCTAATTAAACTCCTAATTGGATTAGGAGTAGTTCTGTTAGCAACTGAGCTAGGCTACAGCGCAGGCTAAGGAACCGTAGTTTCATCAATGATCCAAGTATATACTTCGACGATTTTATCTGATTTGTGAGATCATACATCATGGCGATGTGATGATCGAATAAATCATATCAGATGATAACCTTGTAAATCCACTGACGAAAGTGATATCTCAGTATAAGCATGAGCGACCTGTACTTAATTCAAGTGTCGGACACTTGAGTGATTGGCTATAGGCCAAGTGGGAGATTGTTGGACAATTATGACCCAAAGCATCACTATTTTGTAAATGACATGGTGTTCTTGTACAAAATTAACTATGTGACAAAGGAAATTGCTCTTTTATCATTTGTAATTGGATTACCTGGATATATAAATGATAAAAGTCCATATGATTAGTACCAGATTAATACGATATGAGACAATATTAATCCACAAAAGGTTTAATCATTAAATATCCTTAGTCGTAGTATTATCGAGACTGGACATCGATAATACAGAATAGGCTAGTATTACACTTGTGCGCGTTATGGAAGCTTAACGGCATAGTTCTCATATATTTAAGTATATGATACTTATGCATGTTGAGTTCTAATATAGGTCCCAAGATCAACAAATCAAGCAAGAAAACGCATGAATACACAACAAAAGAGGTGCGGAATATACTCACAATGGTCGGTTTTGATGCGAAGAAGAACACAACCCATTTTGCTCCTTGTGTGAGTTCGGTTTTGGCCTCCTTGGACTGCTATCATGCTCGGTTTTGGGTCATCTTCCTCCTTGAAAATTCGGCCATGGATGTCCTCCATTAAAGCTCCAAGCTTTAAGATTCCAAGCTCACAAATTCGTTTCCCTATCACCTTTGAATAACCCTATGGTGTGCTAGCACTTATCATCTTCCTTGCTTCTCTTCTTCATTCGGTCAAACCCAGATTTTTGAAGAACAAGAATTGGTTTCCAAAACCGTGAGGAGAAGGAAGAGAGAAAGAGAGGGATAATAGAAAAATGCGTAAAAGAAGAGTGGAGAGAGAGAAAGAAAAAGAAATGTAATTAGTTTTTTTTTTATAATTTCTAACAATTAATAAAAACCAATTACCAATTCTTTTAACTTCACATTAAATGCTAAAGTAAAAAGTAAAAAGCAAAAGTTGCTTTTTCAACTTCTACATCAATCACTCAAATCAAGTGACAACTTGTCACATCACTCAAAGTGACATTTGATTTGACGCTTGATGTGACTAGCGATTTGACGTTTGTTGTGACTTGCGTGCCGCGCTGGAATTCGAAATGCGAATGCGCTCGCAATCACTCTCGGGCTCGGGTTCGCTAATTCCAAATTAACGAATGTTCCGTTGCGTCGTAATTAAATGATTACGCCTAGCGAAATCACTATTCACGTCGCTAACGAATTAATTCTAAATTAATTCGTTCGCCCGAATTAAAATCTAATTTTAATTCCGCGTCAAAATCCAATTTCTTATAATATATCGAATATATTATTTTATCGATTAATTCCAAATTAATAGTTCTCTCTCTTTAATTAATATTTTATCCCAGATAAAATATCTCCGCAATTAATCCCAGATTAATTTTCTCTCTCTTCTAATTAATCCCAGATTAATTAAGTGCGAGTTATACGTCATCGGTGAATCTTCGGGAAGCGACCCATGAGATCTCCAGATATGTTGGCAGTAAATACGGTCGTCGGACTATCCGAACACGTAAGTACCTCGTACTACGTTTATACCGATTTACAAGACAAGGTTGGCTTCTAGCAAAGCGCAATGCCTACCCAATTCTCCAGAAATATTCTTATAGGAATATATAGATATGTATCAAGCGTAGTATACCGTAGTATTGCGTATATCGGCCCAGTATCGGATAGTCACGTGCTAGGGCTGGGTTGGATAAGTGTATGCCCCGTCCGAAGCACATGTCGGATGTCTGGTAACTAGTCTCTATAATCGGATATACAAGACCTTGTCATAATATCCCGATGGCTGGCCAGCACTTAAGAGCACTAATACCGTATCCTGCGTGACCTCATCTCCACTATGACTGGAGTGATACTTCTGTCTTGACATCACACCCAATACACTACGACTCTCTGATAAACCCAGAAGTGGTGTACGCAGAACCGGTTAAAGCCCTGTACCACCAAGACCAAAGTCTACCGATTATCGCAAGTATTAGCGATGTAAGTCTCAGGTTAAGACTATACACACCTACCTTGATTTCGGCCTCCCATAGACACATAGTCATAATACCAATGGGATTCCGAGGGGTCTATCCAGAGCGAAGCTGTTTCCCGTACCATCGGTGAAACACGACCTCCTATCGCACTTGCATAAGTATCTGATACTTATATATATGAGAACTATGCCGTTGTGCCCTCACAACGCACACAAGTGCAATACTAGCCTATTCCGCATTATCGATGTCCAGTCTCGATAATACTCCGGCTAGGGATATTTAATGATTAAACCTTCGGGGACTGATACTGTCTCATATCATTCTCAGTCCAGGAACTAATCATAGGGACCTCTCTTCATTTATATATCTATGGTGATCTAATCACAAATGATGAGAGTGCAATTTCCTTGTCACATAGTTAATTTGCTACAACAACACAATGATCTGTGCAAATAGTGACGCTATGGGTCATTTTGTCCAACAATCTCCCACTTGGCACATAGCCAGTCACTCAAGTGTCCTACACCCGAACTATGTACGGTTGGCTCAAACTGCTGAGAAATGCATTCGTCAGCGGATTTGCATGATTATCATCTTGATGCGATTTATTCGATCATCACATCGCCACGATATATGATCCGAATGAATCAGATGAGTATCTAAGTATGTATCTGGATCGTTGATGAGACCATTAATTATTTAGCCTGTGCTGACGCCTAGCTCAGCTGCTAACAGAACTATATCTAATCTAATTAGATTTGTATCGACCCAAATGACTTATATTGCTACTTCAACTGCAGCAACAACCCGCATTTGTTGTTTATTCGGTAACAGTATCTTACTTGGAAGATTTCCAGCTCACTGTACCGTTATTCAAACTATATAGTACCGTTTGCGACTTTTAGTCGTCTTTATCGGTTATAGGAAACTTGCTACAGTGACCCCAGTCACTTCAAGTTCTCTTCTCCATAGACTAAGACAGCATCCTTAGTTCTCTAAGATACTAACGGATGTTCTTAACATCAATCCAGTGACTATCACTCGGATTGGCCTGTTTGTGAATCCATATGCTCAAAGCGTATGATACACCAGGTCTCGTACATTTTTCAATGTACGGTTTCTAGGAGAGTATTGCGAAAGCCAAGCTTTCGCCGATATTTATTTTATGGGAATATCATTTCCAAGAAATGACGTATTATCATTATTTTACAGGACAACCACTATCAGTGCGCTCCCACTAACCTTGTTATATATACACTAGAATTATTTTCGTTTTGAATTAAATCATACATCATTATGATTATATCAAAACGATAATTCCAAGAACCTAATGCTTGCTTCAATCCAATCATGGATAGAATAATCTGCATTATCCAAATGGATTTACCGTGGCAACAGGTAAAAAGTTGAATCGTAATCAACACAATGTTGATAACGATACCTTTCCGTTAAAGCCTAGCTTTATACGTTGGTATGTTGTCATCCATGTATGTCTTCCTAGAAGACACAAAGTACCAATAGGCAGAATGCCTTTGTGGTACATCAACTAGTATCCAAACTGGTTGATATACATGGAATCCATTTCGGATTACATGACACTTTGCCATAATTAGGGAGTTGATACCTTGTATCACTTCCTCATACGTAGTCAGTTAGTATTCCTCAATAAGATAGACATCTTTATGAGGTGCGATCAGAAACCCATACCCCAGGTTGTTTTCTGACTCTATCCGACCTACGCGGTTCTTGTGTATTCGAAGATTAATGGGAATAGTCTCATCCTGGATGAACTATTCATGTTCCATTAAGATTCAGTGCCTTGAACAGTATTACTCCAATTTCCATCGAGTTATACTATCCTCCCACTAACCACTGCATATCGGTATTCCTTTCAGGAAAACCGTATGGTGAGTAACAATCTAATTGTTCTCTTGTGAGATGTATAAGTACAATATTTATGGTATCCCTAGGATAACCTATATTTGGCACTTATCCTATTTGGGTTTTAGTTTGGTATCATCCAAACATATGCCTAGCATACCCAAATTATCAGGAATGAGAAACCCGGTTTCTTTCCCGTTCATATCTAATATGATATCTGTCAAACAGATTATTATGGAACCTTATTCAAAATAAGTTCTTGCACTGTTTAAAGCTTATCCGTCGAAGGAAACAGTAGCTCAGAGCGACTCGTGATTAACCTTATTATGTCTAACAAAATTCGGTTAATCCGTTCGGACACACCGTCAAACTGACCTATTCCGGGAGGAGTCCTTATTTGAAAGAATACTATACTCTTTCATAAAAACTAGAAACTTATTGCTTAAGTATTTTCCATTACAGTCTTACCATGACGGTTTAATACTTTAGCCAATCTATTTGTCTATTTCGTGTCGAAACTCTAAAAGTTTTCGATTTGTGTTTCAAAAGAAACACATAACCATACGCGATGCCACATCCGTACAGGTCACGAAATATTCAAATCCATATCTAGCCTAGCTAGACATGGGCCCACTTGCTTCACTATGAAGTAGGGCTAACAGATCGGTGGCATTTACACTTTTACCAAGTAAATAGTGTTTTAGGCACTTTGCCCAAATAGACTAGATTCGTAGACTTTATTTGAATGGAATCAATCAGTCCTAGTACCCGCTCTTCAAAAGTGCGGATATACGATTCTTGTTTAGTAGTGTCCCTGACAACTATGCCACAATTAAGTTTCTTAACTGATCAAATTAGTTTGAGCTATTTATTTGTCATGTTATATATTTGAGATATTATTTATATTCAAAATATAAATCCTGTTATTCACATCTAATGTGTTTATCTAAACATCATCTTTATATAATGAAACACTTTAGTGTTCTAGAATATAAAGGTACACCCGCAGCGGGTTATACGCGATATAGATAATGTTTCTAGTCAAACTAGCTACATTATAACAGTTTCTAAATTTAAGTACTAACCCGAAGGTAGTTCCTAAATTCAGATATTCTACGGTTAAAAACAGCGACTTTCGTCCCGTTTTCAATTCACAGATAAATCTCAATTGAAGTCAGTATCCTGTTCAAAATAGATTCTGAACATCAATATATATATTTTATGTACCACACTAAGTATCTAAAATCCAATTTTAATACTTGCTGTGAACATAATTATGCACAACTTGCTTAATTGCAAAGTTTGACTTTGTCTCCTTGAGAATAATCATTAATTCTCCAAGAATTATTTATTGCAATTTTAGTTATTTCTAAAATCAAAGTATAATGGATTAAGCACTATAATTATCATTATATGAATATTCCAAATTTCATATTCCACTTATTTGCTAAACTCCGGGCTTTAGGCATAATTCATTATTTTTCCAGGACCATCCTGAAATTTATTCCCAATTTGAAAAATAAAAACCGTTTTAAATACATTTTCGCCCAGGATTATGTCTTAAACATTAATCTTTCATTTTTATATCTTGATTCTAATAGTCCAACTATATAATCAACGATTTGTGGTACTATTTATTATAATGATTATAATAGTCCAACTTATAATCAAATATAATCTAAATTAATTAACCTCAATTACATTGATTACTATAGTCCAACTATAAAATCAACTGTAAACTGAAATTAATTAATTTAAATATATTGATTAATATAATCCAATTATATATAATCAAATATAATACAGTCCAACTGTTTATTAAAACAACAATTTAAATATTAGTCCAACTAACATTTAATCTAACGACGAATAATTTGAATGAGCGCGTATGACGAGTAATTGAACGAGTATTGCAAATTCATTCTTGCCTCCCACTATTTTTCGGCGAGCCTCTAACCCTCTGTCGAGTACTCGAGAAACCGTGTTTCCTAGTGGGCTAGGATCCCGTTAAATATCACACAATCTTGACTTTGGCCAACAAATTGTATGATAATTAACTAGGTAGATCTCGAAGATCAATTGGATCTCATCCAATTCCTAGATCCAGTAGGCGGATATCCAAATCCTAAACATATATCTTATATATGCCAATACATCCAATGTATTACCTAACCTTTTTCCTCTGAATCAACTAAGCCTTGGCTTTGGCACAACAAACCTAGTGATCCCAGTCAAGCGCGACCCATTGACCATGGAAAGCTTCGTAATCAATGTCGATGGACAAGAAGTGGTCTTGACTTTGGCCAACAAACCACTGTTGGATAATATGACCCATAGCGTCACTATTTGCACAGATCATTGTGTTGCTGTAGCAAATTAACTATGTAACAAGGAAATTGCACTCTCGTCATTTGTGATTAGATCACCATAGATATATAAATGAAGAGAGGTCCCTATGATTAGTTCCTGGATTGAGATGATATGAGACAGTATCAGTCCACGAAGGATTAATCATTAAATATCCCTAGCCGTAGTATTATCGAGACTGGACATCGATAATGCAGAATAGGCTAGTATTGCACTTGTGCGCGTTGTGAGGGCACAACGGCATAGTTCTCATATATATAAGTATTGGATACTTGTGCAAGTGCGATAGGAGGTCGTGTTCACCGATGGTACGGGAAACAGCTTCGCTCTGGATAGACCCTTCAGAATCCCATTGGTATTATGACTAGGTGTCTATGGGAGGCCGAAATCAAGGTAGGTGTGTATAGTCTTAACCTGAGACTTGCATCGCTAATACTTACGACAATCGGTAAACTTTGGTTTGGTGGGGGGGATCTTAACTGGTTCTGTGTTCACCTCTTCTGGGTTTATCAGAGAGTCGTAGTGTATTGGATGTGATGTCAAGACGGAAGTGTCACTCCAGTCATAATGGAGATGATGTCACGCAGGATACGGTATTAGTGCTCAAGTGATGCGCATCCAATCGTGATTATGACCAGGTCATGAATATCCGATTATAGAGAGTAGTTACCAGACATCCGATATGTGTTTCGGACGGGGCAGACACTTATCCAGCCCCAGCCCTAACACGTGACAATCCAATACTGGGCCGATATGCACAATACAATTGTATACTACGCTTTATACAGATCTTAATATTCTTAAATGGATATGTCCGGAGAATTGGGTAGACTTGGTGCTTTGCTAGGAGTCGACCTTGTCTCGTAAATCGGTAGAACGTAGTACTTGGTACGTACGTGATTCGGATACTCCGACGACCGTATTTACTGCCAGATTATCCGGGGATCTCATGGGTTGCTTCCCGATAATCCACCGATGACGCACAACTTGCACTCTTGAATAATCTGGGATTATAATAGAAGAGAGAGAAAATTAATCTAGGATTAATAACGGAGATGTTTTATCCGGGATAAAATGTCTTCTAAAGAGAGAGAACGATTAATTCGGAATTAATCGATGTATTAATATATTCGATATATTAGACGAAATTAGATTTTGACGCGGAATTAAAATTAGATTTTAATTCGGGCAAACGAGTTAATTTAGAATTAATTCGTTAGCGACGTAAATAATAATTTCGCCAGGCGCAATTATTTATTTAAATTCGATTGAATTAACGTCGCGACGTAAGCTCGGTATTTCGGGAATATCGAACCCGAACGCGTGAGTGCACGTGGGCCCACTTTCATTTGGAAACGTTTGGGGCCCACATGACACATGTCATTCTAATGCATTGCATGTAGATAGTGTACAAAGCACTCAATGTTATTGCATGGAAATTGAGTGTTTGACACTCTAAGCCCATTGCATGTTTGTGTCATAATTTTATTATTAATTTAATAAATATTATGACATAAATATAAATTGATTTTTGGTAAATCATTTTAACTTAATACACAATTCTATCTCTCTCAAATTCTCTCTTCCTCTCACGGCAATGGTGGCCATTCTTCACTGGTTTTGAACCAGTTTGGGCGTGAGTAATAGGGAAGCAAGAGTGGGTTTTCATGGTGAAAATTCAAGTGCTAGCACACTTACAAGTCTTGCGAAGGTGGTAGGGAGGTTCGACCATGAGACGGGATCCATCCGACGGAGTTTGGAGCTTCGTTTTGAGACCCGAAATTCTGTTTTTGTAGGCAGTGGGCTGCTGCAGTGGGCTTACAAAGACAGTGCGTTTTTGGGCTTGAATCGTCTCCAAATCGACATAACCGATCAATGTGAGTATTCCGCTACCTCCGTTGGTGTGTTCACACATTATTTCATGTCTTGATTTGATGTGATTTGAGCATGATTTGAATAAATTGCTTGTTTGAGTATGCTTATAACATGTTTAAATTCATTTTGGTTGGACTAATTTGATGAAAAATGATTTGGAATTATTTTCCCCAAAATGGATATGTTGGCCGAATGGTTGGTGATTTTTTGGATCTTGGATTTTTTATTTTTGATTCATTTGATGAGTTAGAA
>SKCR01011222.1:0-21580 GCA_019454045.1 Zanthoxylum bungeanum | reverse complement strand
TTTTTTGTGATGGAACGGCGGAGATTGGACGTCATTTTAACTGACCATAACAGTCGGATTGTTTTTGCTTTTGGCGGGAGCACGACAGATGGTTGACAAGTGGCAGGCTCCCGTCAAACCCTAGAAGTGATCCGATGGGCATTTAAGAGGATGTGACGGTTGCGCGTATCGAGGGACAAAATTACAAAAGGACAATAAAGGGATTTCACCTCGGTAGGAAGAAAGTCAGACCGAACACCTGAGTCAGACCGATCAGGATGTAAGTGTGGGCCGACGAAATTTCTCTCCTTAAGAAGATCGGCTATCAGTTCATCAACCGTACCACTCTTATATAGTTCCCGGCACCACCTTGTATGACTCGTTGGAACCGAGAGATAGGGGACAGATGTTGATGGTACTTTCAGGTCCTATGTTATTTAAAGAGCACAACGGGGGTAAAAAGGGTAATTCTCTTCTTGATCGAGATCATTAATGCCGACCCGACCACATGAGTGTTATAAAACCACCAGGTAGAGACCGAGTATTTGATGATTGGTGACCGACCACTTTGACTCGGATGACCGAGCATTATCAGATCCTCAGAAGCATTCTCAGTTCAAATGACTACCATGACCGACCTCATGAAGACCGACCAGATAGCGAGGCGTGCTCAGGAAGATAAGGCATCCTATTTTCTCGGATAATATGACAAATTATCCTACTTTCATGTGGAGAACTGATGAATCAGTGTCTTAATAGGACAAGAAAAGTAAAAGTAGTTTTAAACTAGGAATCCTTATGGAAGAAGGAGATTAAATAGACTAGGAACCCTTGTAAAAGAAGGAATCTGATTTCTGTACTATTATAAATATAAGGGTAGAGTATGTGTAAAGGGGATCAGAATCAAGAACAGGATCACTACGATCAATCTTGTAAACACAAGAGATATCAGAGAAGCATATCTCAGTAATAAGAATATCTTCCGTTCTGTGCCCGTGGACGTAGGCTGGATCTGATCCGCCGAACCACGTTAAATCTCCTTGTTGATTGGTGCATTTATCTGTCTTTTGCTAAGTTTGCCTTTGGTTCCCCCATAACCGAACAAATTCACAGTTGGAGGAGGAACTGTCTCAGAGGAGTAATATTCTCAATTACCTTAGCTGAGACCAAAATCCGCCGTCAACAAAAAATATTTTCAAACCACCAGTATTAAGTTGTCCCCTCGGTTTTAGCCTGAGATTGCTCAGATTTCCTTATGGGGCATTGATCACTCCTATAAGGCCCAACATGTTCAGTATTCAGTTTCTCTTACTTACGAGGTGTCAGGTCCTGCTAAGTAGGTTTACGCCTCCAGGTTTCGATATTTGTCTGGGTTTTCATGATTTATAACATTGCAAGGTACGCGAGGGCGACGGACCTATCCCGGTACATATTGCGATAAATGAGAGACTTCCCAATCCCGATCGTTGCATATGTAGTTTATCAGTTATTGGATTTCACGATCACGTCTTCAGCTTAGGATTTCCGTTTAAGTTATGAGCTTTCAGTCATGTTTTGCAGTTATAAGTATCAGATTTCAGTTTAATTAAATGTTAATATTTTATATCATGTACATATTTTACAGATTTATGTTTTCCATTTTATATTGTGACTCTTAACTCATGTTTAATTCTTTCGAATTTAGAGATATAATTTTCACGCTTACAGTTTGCATATACAGATTTCCAAATCATGATATGGTTTTAGACATGTTCTCAAGCCATATTTACAGTCTTATACTTAGCTATGTTTTAAAACAATTTAAATTTATGCATTGGGGTTAGTTTATCAGGGTTAGTTTTGCGAAGTTAGGATCAACATATAGGGTCAGTTATTTAGTTTTAGAGACAACTACTCATGTTCTAGTTCATGATTAATCTTGTACTTTCAGGCAATCAGGTTAAGTGTTTCAAGTTCATGTATTCAGAATTCAGCTAGCATTTCAAGATCAGATCAGTGCTCGGGTTTAGACAATTCAGTCATGCATTTAGAGTCAAGTTCAGTCGTGTACATTTCGACGATAGAAACAAACATCAAGATTACTCAAGCAAGAACACTCAGCAGCCGAATAAGTCCTCGAGGTTTGACGTTAGAGTTCGAATCCAGGTTTTTCGTAAAATTTCTATGTTATCTAATGAATTCACTATCAGGATTATTTACATTATGTTTTAGTATTTCTTACTAAGTCTTGCTTACGACTTACTTTTCTTAATTTTGGTTGTACAGTATTTCACGATCATGCGTTCGAAGGACGAGTTTGGGAGCGATGGACACCAGCCGCTGCAGTATTGGGGTAGTTTAATAGGGGTTCACCCGTATAACAAATGTATTAGATTTGAAGACTAGAGTTTACCATTGTTGTATTTGAATTTGTAATGATTCTTGTTAAATAACCATGTGTGTTGAGGTGTCTTTAACATGATCATTTGAATAGGTTAAATGATGTTATGAATGTCTATCATAAATTCAGTTTAAGTACTGAGCAGTCCATGTGTAATGAAGTGTGCGATTAGATCCAGGTTGTATGATGTTTAGGATATATCATGCCGAAATTTTTAATAAATCTGTCAGGTTTAGTCATGTTAGTATACTCATGTCCGGGTTTATGGAGATAGATATTCATGTCTTCTATAGGTCACATCTCGGAAATTAGGATGTGACAACTGAACCATGGCAACGACCAAGATCAATATGACAACACTCTTCACCTTTGATATTGTATTACAGTAGACTAAAAGACTTTGAGCTTATATTTCTGCCTTGGTGAGGCTCATATGGGGTATTTCAAGAGTTGAAATAAGTGAGTCATGTCATAACAGTAACAGTTACATAATTTTTTTGGCTGCTTCTTGCCTTTTTAAGTCGACACTCAAAATAGTAAAAAGCATAAGCTTTTGAATCATATTTCCTACTCTGTTAATGTTTCTCTTAGTTCCTTTACTGAGAAGAAACATGCTTGCAGCACTCAAAAACTTATTGAGGAATCATTTAGGGTGTCGCATTAAAAGCATAATCAAGTTGGTTTTCAAATATATTATATTTGCCACCTAAATTCAAATCTTGGGGAGATAAAATGTAAAAAATAAATTTAGGGTGCCGTAAAACTTAGTAAAAAGAAGAAAAGAAGAAAATGTTATGATCAATGGGATTATGGATTGTAACACATGATTTTCAGGAGTCTTTCTTGTATAATCTTTATACGTTTCGATTAAGCGACTATTTCATCTTTTGATGGCTGGTTAAGAGCCAAAGTAAGCTTACCTTCTGTTTAGAGAGTAATGTATATAAAGAAACATAAGAGAATCATAACCTCTTCATTTGTCCAACAAGGAAATTACTGATGATGTACCTAT
The DNA here is from genome assembly GCA_019454045.1 of Zanthoxylum bungeanum. NCBI lineage: Eukaryota > Viridiplantae > Streptophyta > Magnoliopsida > Sapindales > Rutaceae > Zanthoxylum > Zanthoxylum bungeanum. The sequence goes on along the minus strand of SKCR01011222.1, from coordinate 18,209 downwards.
ATTAAACAAACAACTTAACAATACCACTAGGAACTCTGCTTAAAAGGTTCAAGCATAGTATGAAAAGCACACCGACTAGTATTTGAAATTGTATCATCAAAACATTAAACCAGTTCTCAAGCATTAAGCCAGAAGATAACATAGATGAACTTTTCCTAAATCATCAAAAATACTGAACATTGACACTATTAATCCAACGGTCCAGGCCATCTTCCATACTTATCTACAACATGCCAACAGTCAAACTCTGGGGATGGAGTACAACGGAATCCGTCTGGGCATAGTTTCAAGCGTGCCTCTATTTCACTGTCTTGGTGTGTAGCTATTCTGGTAGGTATGGCCACCAGCACTCTCCTGCATATTCCCAGGTGTGTTACCTGACCACCCTGCATTTTGTGGCATGCCTCCCATGTAGTTAGGTGGCGGCTGTGCTCCATAGTTGTTGGGTGGTGGCTGCGCTCCTCCAAAGTTGCTGGGTGGTGGCTGCGCTCCTCCATAGTTGTTGGGTGGTGGCTGCGCTCCTCCAAAGTTGCTGGGTGGTGGCTGCGCTCCTCCAAAGTTGTTGGGTGGTGGCTGTGCTCCTCCTCCAAAGTTGTTGGGTGGTGGCTGTGCTCCTCCTCCAAAGTTGTTGGGGGGTGGTGGCTGCGCTCCTCTAAAGCTGCTGGGTGGCGGCTGCGCTCCTCCAAGGCTGCTGGGAGGCGGCTGCGCTCCTCCAAAGCTGCTGGGAGGCGGCTGCGCTCCTTCAAAGTTGCTGGGAGGCGGCGGTCCACCAAAATTGTTGGCTGGAGGCGGTCCACCCATATTGTACCTCGACATCCTCCCCATGTTGTTAGGTGGCACATTGGTGTTGGGGGGCATGTTGCTAGGGGGCATGTTGCTTATATTAGAGGCAGGGTTCTGCACACCCTGGTTCTGCACACCCTGGTTCTGAAATTCCCGGTTCGGCATGTTCTCCCTCCTTTCAAAGTTCCTTGATCTATCAAAGTTGCGAGGCCTATCATTGCGCCTATTACGCTCATTTGCACGAGAATTGTTCCTGATCCATTCCTCATGGTACTTTGGGTCATAAGGAACTGCTTGCCCATTAATGAAAGGTTCCCCTGACAAATGGGACACAGAGGTATAAAGCATACAATAATCTACCACATAGTAATACAGAGGAGGTAATAAAAAGGTCCAACTTCCAGGTAAGAGGTATGCAATTACAAAAAATTATGGCCAATAAGAATTATCGACCTAACCACGGAACCACCAGAATGTTAAAAGACATTTTCAAGGCTGGACTCAGATAAACTAGTATTCTTTGTATTTAAATTGATAAGAACACAAAAACTAGTACCTAAATCACTAAAGGTGTTAAAATTTAGGGAGTGCACCATTGTTCACTCATTAGCTGGCAATACCAACCCGGTTTTTATGGATTTCGACCAAAAAATGTCCACCAAATAATTTTTAACAAGCTACCATTTCAAAGAAGAATAAACATGTACAAAAACAGGAAAAAAAATATCAAAGACAGAAAGCATTGGACTCCATACAAAATGGTCTAATTTGAAGGTGATCCAATTTGAGATATTGTCCTCAGATTAGTTGAGCATGTTTGGAGTACTCCAGTGGAGGTTATCACAACACCACACCTTAATTAAGTCTAGCAAAGAGTTCAAATACTTGTGAAGACAGGAAAAAAAATATTTAATTGCGTCCATAGTAGTAAAACAGTAAAAAAGAAATTGAAATCATCACGAGATTTCATTGACAGATAAATCTTCAAGAAGGGGATAATAAAGTGAATGACAAAACAACTGATTGCTATGCAGGAAAAAATCTCAAATGTTACCTTAAACTATAGTAACATAATTGAGTGCAACCTCATAGTCCTATCTCAACATTACAATTAAAGAATAAGGTTGTCTCATTATGCATGCAAATCTTACCTCCATAATCTTTGTTCTTAACATCCAAATATGAATCAGGAAGAACCCAGCGAACTCCAGGCAACTCTGCAGAAAATAAAAAATGCAAAAGTGTCCCCTTCAAAAGGCCAAAGCAAAGAGTAGAAATTAAATAAAATATCTACCTTTGAGCTTGTTTGAAGTTTCTTCATCTACAAGCGCTCCAAATGCAAAGTAGCACCTAGTTGAAACAGAGTAGATCTTCATCCTTGCTTCTTCCTCACTGTGAGAAGATTACCAAAAAAATACATAAGAAACAATATCAAGTATATAGAACAAGTGTTTGAACTTGATAATTATGTAAACATGCAAAACAGTGAAGGTCAAATGTAGAACGAACAAGAGAAAAATCCTCAATGCAGAGATACGAAACTACCTTCATCATAACAAATTCTAACCTCAGAAAACTAATTTATTTTTCATGTGCATTTCTCTGTCACTAGCTGTCACCAACTGACAAACTTTACACACATCTAACCAAAACCTGGTCCTTTCTATGATTCTATCTACCAAAACCTTCATGTATTAGCAAAATCACAGAAGTTAACACCTTGTTTGGATGAAATCAGTGTTATTAAAGGCGCAAGGCGCACCGAGGCACAAAAGGTCCTGGAGCCTAGGCGCGTGCCTCAAGGCGCAAGGCACACGCCTGAGGAATGCGAGGCGCATATTTGTATATATAATTTTTCAATTAGAAAGAGGAACATATATATTCTTCTAATCATTTTGTTTTGAGTATTTTTTAATATTTTGACTAAATTATGACAAAATATTTATAAATTATTACACTCAATTAAATTTATATATATCACTATTTTCATAACTAAGTTGCTATAATAACTAAGATATTAATATTTACTTTATATTGTCTTATGTACAATTTTGTTATTGACTAGTATAATCTTTTTGTTAAAAATATATCCCCAATAATTATAAATGTATGATCTATTATTAATTATTATGGCAAACATTTGTATTTTACAAAATATATATTTTTCTTATAATTTTTAACGATCCCAACAAATTATATAAGAGTCATGCCAAAAGTAAATAAATTAAGTTAAATTATGAGATTTATTGTTATTCTTCTTCTTTTTAACTCTCTTTGCTGGAAAAAAAAAAGAGCTTTAATCAACGAAATCGGGTCAAAAATCAAGATTTTTGGTATCATGCGCCTAAGGCGGGCCTCACTCATTGGCATCAGACGCGCGCCTAATACACGTCGCCTCGCCTGGACACCCTCTAGGCGCAATGGCTAGTTGATAAGACCGGATGAAATGCACTATGGTTTAATAATGTATAGTATGGTATGGTATTATATGATATTGTACTTTAATTACAATTACCATGTTTGGGAAGATGATATAGTATGACATGATTAAATAATCTATTTTTATTTGGGTTGATGGTATCATATGATTACAAAAATGATAAAATGACTAAAATGTCTTCAAATACATAAATTCATATTAAATCATATTGAATCCAATTTTTTTTGTTTAGAAATAAGATTCAATGAAAGGCATAAAAAATTCTTATTAAAATATAACCAAATGCATATCAAATTATTAATCATTAATCTAAAATCAATAGATTATAATAAAAATTAATGTAGAAAAATGATAACATATATGAAAAATCACATTCTTATTAAGAAAATATTTGAAAAAAATATTCATAATATATAAAAATATCATCAAATTTAAATCAATACAATTCATAATATCATCTAAAACAATTATTAACAAATTAAAAAAATACAAATGGTATAAACGATTATTGTGTAAGCACAAACAGAAAATTTATATAAACATGAAAAAAATATTATCAAGGCAAAATAGTAATCAAAACTTACTTTGTGAAAGAATCAACCAACAAGAGAGACAACATGGTTTAAAACACCAAATCCATGGTTTAAAAAAGTATCCAAAATTCATGATTTTCAAATCATGAGATTACAATGAGAAAACATACCATGAATATAGAAGTCAAACCATATCATATGAAATCATGACAAACCATGAAACAAACAACAGGTAAAGGTTTGTTTGTTTCGACGCCCAGAATAATATGTTTTCCAGTCAATGAAAAATTTTGCTCTTCCGGAGAAAATGACTTATCAAATATAAAATCATAAGAATATTTTCCAAAAAAAAATAACGATAGCGCCATACATCTAAAATTTCATACATAAGCCCAAAAAAAGAAAAAAAACATAATAATTTCCTAGAAAAATGTTTTAAAACGGAACCTAAATACACACAAAAAAAATATATATTAATAACATAAACAGAAAACAAAACAAAAATAACCAGATTCAAGAAAATATCATATGGTAAAATTTCTTTTATACAACATCCATAAATAAAATAAAATACCTCAACTTTTTACACTAAATAAAAAGAAATAATAAACAAAATTATCAACGCAACAAAAAAAAAGGTTAAAAAATAAAAATCAATTAATAAATGACGGTCTCACCTGCCAACAACACTGGCTAGGGTTTTGATATATCGATCAATAATCTCATCTCTAGCGGGCTCCCCTTCAGGCTTTTCCATAACAACGAGCCAGTGCTCGAAATCACACCCATCAAGCAAAATCGTTTCTTTAGGCGGCCGGTTCGACCAGTTAGGGCTATTGTCATTGAGCGAAGAATTCGCGCCATGTGTAGCCATCCCACGAACGGTGGATCCCGCGAAGCCTCCAAAACGGCCGACGTTGACGGCGGATAAAGAGCGGAGGCGGTTGAGATAGAGGAGGGAGAGGGAAGGGGAAGAGGGCTTGGTTGAGAAGGAGCGAGATAAGAGGCATGATATGGCTTTGGTGGTGGTTAGATTCGAGCGGAAAGTACGAGAGAATAAGCGAGTCGCCATTTCTGCTAAACCCTAAAAGCGAGTAAGAGAGAGAGATGAACAAAAATAGATGATAGGGTTTTTGGCAGGGTTTTAAGTTTTATAGGCGGAAGAAAAACCAATAGCCCTTGGGTTTATGAGAAATTACATTTGGGGTGGGTTTTTAATTAAAAAAAAAAAAATTATATATTTTTGGCTTCATGTAAAAACGCAATAACTAATTAATGTTGGTGGGCCGGGTCTGAGGCCCAATATGTTAAAGATTGTATACGAATTAAATTTTCATTATCGGCGTCTCTTGTTAAGTTTTATCAAACATACTCGTTTCATTCATTTTCTTTTGATTAGGCATCCACACAGTTATGGTTTGAAATAATAATCCAACAGTTGACCTCAAATCATAATTATAAATCATAATCAACCGAACCTGTTCGATTCAATTAAGGTTGGCTTAAAAATTAACTGTCGATTTGAACGGTTAGTATTACGGTTTCAACCGTTGAGCCGTTATGCCCAAAAAATTAAAAGAGTCGTTAGGCTCAAATTGAGTCTAACGGCTCTTGTCTTATAAATCTAAAATAATAATGATAATATAAAATAATAAAAATCCATGAATTGCTCTTCCTAACAACTATATTTTGGGGATATTTTATGCATCACAAAAATTCAAAAAAAATATTTAAATATCCATTTAATTCATTTTCCAAAATCACAAACAATTTATTCTCTTTACTCTCTCAATTTCTCATATATTCAATTACTCTCAAATCTCAAATCTCTTTATTTTTTCTCAATTATATTTATTTCAATCTCATTATCTCATATTCTTAATCTCTTAATTTTTTTCCTATTCTCTCAATTGTCATACATTCATTATAACGGCAATCTCATCACACAATACTGACATTCCTGAGGCTACCACTCAATAGATCGGCGAAACGACTTCACATCGTCAAGTGAAAAATCGAGATTCTAAAATACTGACAAAATATTTCACTCTGGTCGTGAATGATATCACTAGTAAGAAGACTAATTAGTACAATTATTGTGGAAAAATATACAAACAAACCGATGAGTATAAAAAGTATAATGGGTCATATGAAGAGTAATCGTAAAATTGAGTTTGAGATTGATACAACACAAACACAAATGACTAGGTTTTATGTTTTTGGTTCAGGTTATTCTTCTACTAAATTATTTAAATATAATGAATTTCAATTAAAAAAATAATTTAGCAAAATACAATTTTATCATCTAACCACGATACCAAATATGTCCTAAATTCTACGGCTAAAGAGACATGATTATGTTTCCTTCTTTTCTATTTTTTCATTTCTATTATTCTTTTACTAAATTTTTTCAATGATAATCAAACCAATGTATGATCTTTACAAGTCATTGTAGCCTAGGCTTTTGCTTGAAATAAATGGAAGCTTGTCAGAATTAATCTGAAGTTAAAAAAAGAAGAAGAAGAAGAAGATATCCTTGTTGCTGAAGTTGTTATTCCAAGAACTTTTACCTGATGATATCATGATCCCTGCTCCAGAAATCTGCATGCTGGAAATTTTTAGAGCTACCAGTAAATAAAATTCCTCACAGTTTCATCAGATTTTCCCAACATTTTATTGTTCCATTCATCACATCTATCGCATTTTGTAGTCTAAAACTGATCAAATTTGCCATAAATGTATTGATCTTAGGTGTTGAGATCTCATACAAGAACATGGATAATTTGATCAGAGCTTAGTTAAAACAGCAAAGAGATAAAAGAGAATAAACACTTTCAAGACCTTTTTACCACCTGGAATGTGAAAGCTGCATTACCAGAACTGGCTTCCTTATCAAATCTATGTTTAAATCACAAGAAGGAAAAAAGGGAAACTGAAAAGAAAATAAAAAGAATCAAAGAGATAGATTACCTGCTAGATTACAGAATTTTTACATCAGAAATAAAGTTTCCTTTAGTTATAATTAATATGAACTTAAAATGCTTTTGAAAGAAAAACTTGTATGACTTTTGCACAAAAAAAATGAAACAATATAATAATATTATAATACTCAAAATGCTGATCTAAAAATACCTACAAAACAATTCACTAGACCTAACCTAATAGCTTCGGTCGTTTATGGAAGTAAAGGTCATGGTAGCATAAGTGGTAGTCATATTTCCTGAAGAGGAAGACGAATGATCAAGCTTGCTGGAGTCTCCAGATACAGCATAAGCTTTGTTCTTCATATCATCCTTGTCTTTCTTATCCTTATCACCTCTGAAGCCCAACAAATCAGAAAGAAGACCAGGTTTGGATATTTCGTCTTCATCTATATCTATCTCACCTATTAGCATCTTGACAAGAATAGACATGGATGGTCGGCGTTTCGGCTTTTCTTGGGTGCACAACAAAGCAATCTTCAGATATCTGTGAGCCTCTTCGACATTGAAATCCCCATTCAATGAGGCATCCACCAATCCCGCCAGCTCCCCCCTTTTATACAGTTTCCACGCCTACATATCACGTATATTCTTAGAAATGTTTCTCAAGATCCTAAATCTACTACAAGAGAACCTCATTAAGCATTATATGACTCTTAAGACCATTAAATTCAGTATATCTCAAAATCAAACACCATTAAAGATAAAAATACTTGAATGCACACCATTTCAAGAAGATATTGTTCTTCATAAGGTAACCGCCTGTTTGTGTTGCACCTCCCACTAACAATTTCCAGCAGCAGAATACCGAAGCTGAATATATCTGCTTTCGTTGTCAATTGACCTCGTACAGCATACTCAGGAGCCAGATAACCTCTATAGAAACAAATAAGGACATCTAATAAATAGGTGAGGTCAAAGAAAACTGATAATATAATAAAAATAAAATGTTCAGAAGGAATCCAAATCTGAGGCAACCAACTTGGCAGCCTGTATAGCACATGTTTACATCATATTAGATTTCATTGCAATTAGATAGAACATGGTCTACATTGAAAGCAGAAATAGCCTCTTTGCAAAAATGCAAAGGTAAGGCTGTGTTTATTGAATCCTCCCCAGAGCCCGCAATATGGGAAGCATCGTGAGCTAGGCCATCCTTTAGATAGAATGTGGTCTAACAGCATATTCAAACAAGAACCTATAATATGTTTTACACCATGTCTAAGATATATTATCTGCAACACTGCTAGGCTCAACTTCATGCGGGTTTCATTTATTCAATCTTATAGACCATATAGATTCTAGAACTATAATGTGGAAATGTCCACCAATCAACTCTTAACTGTCGAATCAGATTAAACACCAGTCCAAAAAATCGATATGAGGTTGTATCAAACATGTTCTACAATCAATCTTAAGTAATAATCCTGAGTCCCTTTAGAGTATGTTACAAACAACAGAACAGACAATTATAAGTTGACAAGCTTACTCTGTTCCAGCAACACGTGTACTGATATGAGTAAGGTTCGCTGGAAAGAGCTTTGCAAGACCAAAATCTGAAATTTTGGGGGTGAGATCTTTATCGAGGAGTATATTGCTTGCTTTGATATCCCTATGAATAATGGGTGGCTGAACCTCCTCATGAAGGAAAGCAAGCCCCTTAGCAACACCAATGCAAATATTACGACGTGTTTGCCAACTGAACTGGATACTGCTGTGACCTCTACCTGAAGTAGAAAAAAAATTATTAACTAAAAGTTGATAAACTCAAATAGACAAACAAACCAAAAAAAGTACAGCAGCTTACCTAGAAGTGTCTGTGCAAGACTGTTGTTCTCAAGATAGCCATAGACCAAAATCCTGTGGTCCCCTTCCACGCAACAACCATACAATTCAACCAGGTTATCATGCTTTATATTTTTTATCACATTTATTTCTGTCAAGAATTCCCGCACCCCTTGCCTTGAGTCAGCTGAAAGTAACTTCGTAGCAGCCAGAGTGCCATCTTTCAACCTTCCCTGTTAATTAACTAGAGTTTCTAAAGCGAGCCAATTGTTGGGACTAGAAAATAAATGAACAATTCTTTTACTTGTTAAGTAGAAATGATCAAGTATTCTTCAAAACTTTTGGAGAATATCACAAAATATGCAATCACCTTGTAGACAGAACCAAAACCTCCTTGTCCTATTTTATTGGCTGGACTGAAATTTTCAGTTGCAATTCGCAAGTCTGTGTAACTATAGAGGTTAGTATCGTGAATTCCTGAAACATCTGTACCAACATAAATACGTTAGAAGCTTTTAGACACACATAAGAAAATGGAAGCAGAAGTTCTGAGTTTATGACAATGCATATCAGTTATTATATGCTCATGCTCCAAAAAAAGAAAGGCAGCATCTTATGTGTCTTTCACAATATTTAGTGCTCACACATAACAAATGCTTTCTTTCAATTAATTAGGATACAGGAATGCTATGCTAATCTAAGTGCTTAAGTTTCATCAAAGTCAACTATTAGTCAACCTAGTAAAATCTACAAAGCCAATCCAGTTTATGTACAGCCCAGCCTATGCTTTTTCAAATCCATGAGAATCTGCTCGGTTTTATACCTTCATTAATATCTACTGTGTGTGTAGCCAAGTAAGTTCTCTTCCTTCTGAAAAGTAAAGGGAAACAAGTCATCAGGAGTTGCTTTCTATGGACCACTGCTTCAACTCAAACAAATTCTCTGCACTGTACAAACCATTAATCACAAACTAGTTTATTATGTGACCAAAAAGAGTAAATTATTTCGTTAATAAAATCTGATTAACCATTACAAAGCAGCTGGAAAGGAAAAAGAACAGGTAAATCTTTCACCAAAAAACACAGTGGTAAGACTATTGTCACCTTCACTAATAGTTCAATATTATTTACATCTGCTATGTTCTCCATTGAAAGGAGAAAGGAAAAGAAAAAAAAAAAAAAATAAACATGATTTATGCACATAACGATCGTCCACTTGAAATGTGTATCGCATATATATCCATGACTTAACAAGACAAAAATATTCAATTTTGCAAGTCTTTGCCGCAGACCCACAAGCAATGAACTATTTTTACCTCTAGAATCTTTCTGGGCAGGCCAGTTAGTTACTATTGAATTTATCCTCTAATTCATATATAATTTCATTGTTTGACCAGCTTCAAAATCATTTCAATTAAGAACAAAACATATTTATTGAAAGGGAATGAAAGATGTGTAAGGGGATCCCTAGAAGCAGCTAGTATATTTTCAGCAGAGCCTTAGAATTTTAGTATTGATACTGAAAAAATCAGAGCAAACTTTTAGCCCTACACAAATTACAAAATGAAAAACAACCAGCCTCTAATCACATGTGAAAAATTTGCTGAAGGATTCAATATAGATTCTAAAGAAACATAAATGATGAAGATGATGATGATGATTAAAATTTAGAGATACAACACTTCAAAATCTTGAGTTACTCATAACCCAGAAGCAAAAAATAAATAAAATTCAAAGCAAGCTAAGTTTGGAGACCAAAGAAATATAACCCACAATTCAGTTTTCTTTTCTTTTTCAACTTTTCTTGCCAACCAAACACTTGAAAACAAATGGGAAAGGCAGAGGCTCACCTTGGGAAAATGGAGATAGAAAAATATTGGCGAAAATATTAGAGAAGAGAGGGATCTTTGGACACCAATAGTGTTGCAGCTGCTTGCTGGTTTTCAAGTACACAGAGTTGAAATGTCAAAACTCAAAAATATTTATTTAATTTATAAAGTTTTCTTTGACCAGCAACCCAATCAAAATAAAAAATAAAACTCGATGATCTTTCGAACCTTGTTTTGTTTAGTTTGAGGTTTGAGAGGGTATGAATATGATGTGGTAAAGTTTGCTAAAATAAACAAATTATGTTTGGGAAAAAATATAAAAAAAAAAAATGTATGGTTATTAAAGGTAATTTGATGGGTTGAAAATCTCATTTTATCATATTATTCATAACACTCTAAATTGAGAGAAAATTTTATATAATATCATACAATAAATGAATGTAACGTGTTTTAGTTATTTTGAGAATGACTGTTCAAAAGAGAGACAAAAAAATAATTAGAATATTTGTCATTCATTAATTGGATGGTCTTATAAGAACCGTTCATATGTAAGTTTTTCTCATAAATTAGAGTGTTTTTATATTTTTTTATGTTATTTTTTTTTAATTAATTTTACCTTATTTTATCTTTCAATACCTTCTAACCGAACACAATAATATTATCAAGTCATCATTTTATCATACCATATTCTCAAACATAATAAGGTAAATTATTTTATTTTTCCTCTTATGATCTTACCTTACCGTACTGTAATAAATCTCATTACACCAATCCAAACAAAAGGTTAGACATTCCTTCCGTTCCGATCAATATAAAATTTCTACACATGCTTCATCCTATAATGCTATATTTAACTTTTAGGTACCATCAAAATAATATTGAAAAGAGAAATATTATTATTTTTTCAATATATAAAAAATATATATTGATTAAAAATAATTTTATCATCTTATTATAATTAAATTACAATACCAAACAACCTTAGTAGGGATTTCTTATAAAAATTAAGATTTTTAATTTTTATTCACTATCAAAATATTAAAAGAACGTACCGTAATTATTATTTTTTTTCCTAAATTACTATTTATCCATCATATTTTTTTTTATATCGTAATATCAAATAAAATCTTAATATCACTTTTGGTAATTCTAAAATAAAAATCACTTTCTTATGAAAAATTTCAAATTAAGCTGATATTTTGTGGATGCAATATTAAGATGCTACTCCTCTCTATTTTACTCACTCATCCGTCCTAACTCCGATTCGACTTTCTCAGAATTTCTGGTAGTACAATTATTAAGGGTGACAAAACGAATCAATGAATCGAATTTGTATCGAATCCTAAACGAATCGAATAAAAATGTGATGGATTCGTATTCAATTCGTTTATTAAACGAATCCTAATATCAAGATTCGTATTCGATTCGTTTATTAAACGAATCGAATACAAATATTCGTTTAGTCATGATATTATTTAATAATATAATTTATCATAATTGATTTACATTAATTATTCATAAATATATACATATGAAATATGTAATTAATATATTTACTAAAAATACATCACCAAATATCGACAATATTATTTTTTCTATGGTAATTAGCCATAATTTCTCGAATCTTAATTGAAATATAACAATAACTAGTAAAAGAAAATAATAAAACGAATCCTAAACGAATAAATGAATCAATGAGCTTAAATTCGTATTCGATTCGTTTAATAAATGAATCAAATCGAATTGACCCATTTATTAAACAAACTCATTTTTTTCAAACCCGTATTCGCTTTAAAGCTAATCAAACCGAACGAATAAACAAATTCTAACCCAAATTGCCACCCCTAACAATTGTGATGTCGACGAGTTCTTTGCCCATGTTGGGATAGAGTCATGGGGAAGCCTCTTGTATGATGATCTCTCAATATTTTTTCAACTGTTAATATTAAGTAAAAATAGAAACATCCTTAAATTTATAAATTAAACCCTTAAAAATTATAAAATCTCTCATCAGAGAAGTTCCTACCTTCGCCCTTAGATGGAGCAATATAAATTTTGAGAATTCAAGAAAATATCACGAATAATAGTAAAGTGAAAATCATTTTACATTGATCAAAATTTTCATAAATGTCTCAAACATCGTAAAATAAAATAAAAAAATCGGAAAAACTTTTACGACGAAACAGAGACACCCTGAATCTGATATTTTTCACTCTTCTACTTTTTTTTTTCAAAAAGAGTTTTCTACAATTTTAAAATATGGGAAATCATCTAGTTTCCAACCTAAAAAAACAAAGATTATAGATTATTCATTATTATAACATTTTTTATTTTATCAATTTTCTATCATATGTTTCAAATCCAAAGGTATATCAATTTTCATTTTTTAAAGGTGAAAATTCGATAAATTTTTATAAGGTTTCAAAAAAATTTATATATTTGTGTAATTTTGGATGGAAAATTATATATTTTTTACAACATCGGCTGAAAATTTGATAATTTAAAAAGTGTTGTAACAATTCTGCACTTAAAGGTAGAAAATTAATAATTTCGTAAGTGAATTCAATTTAAAAGTTGAAGCAACATTAATGAACACGTTTTCTATGCACCAATCTCATCAATTTAAATATTTATAATTGACAACATATAACTTTTGTGATCCACAATGACGCCGCCACAATTGATTGAAATAATCAACATTCTAATTTCTTTCATTACATCAATTTCGTTTCACACTTCCTTCTCTAATATCTTTAATTATAAATCTTTGGATTAGTTGACCAAAAAAAAAGGAAAAAAAAAAGTCAACTTCAAAAGATTGAACACGTAAAAAAATGTGTATGGAATGGGCTTAATATTTGTTGGTTCAACAAGCTATAAATTAAAATTTTGACATTTAAACTAAGTTATTTATTTCAAGATGCTGATGGAGATTTCTGCAACTGAGGTAATTGAACAGTTCGGTAAGGGCAGAGATAAAATTTCCCTCTTTATGAAGTTAAAATGTTCGAATGTATTAGTCAGCTCTCGGACAATTTAAGAATCCAGACATTGTTTCCCGGATCTTCCCGACCAGAGGACACAACGCGGTGCAAATTTCAAAGGCCGACAACATCAAAGCCGAAGCCGACCACATTAGTCCGGTAGCTCGGTTTGGTTTTATCTTCTTCATGGGATGTGTTGGTGAGCTCGGATATTATGGGTCGGGGCGGGGGCAGTCGGAGTCTTCGGCCGACGCATGACCAGGGTAGTTTGGACATTTCCTTCCGAAATCAGTTTTTGTACTAAAGATCTTACTGACTATCATCATTAATAATAAAGTATAACAATGTATTTTACGGCGTGAGGTGGCAGGAAATCAGATGGCAAGATTCAGCGTTCGGCGAGGCAGTTGGGGCAGAGAGCCAGTCAAATCGCCGAAAACCTGTGACGCTGACGTCACAAAGATATTAGAACAATGTCTTGTATTTGTTAGTATATAAGGGAATGGTGATCGCATTTGTAAGGGTTGGAAAAATTTTCATTTGAGCATTACTTGTAAGAAATGATAAAAAGAGAACAACCAGCTCGATTTTCCTTTAGACTTGTCCGTAGAATGGTCGATCGAGGTCGGTTTGGTAATAAAAATAACCCCCCCACTTTGTGCCTGTGGACGTAGGTTGGACTTGCTCCGTCGAACCACATTAAAACTCTCATTGTCGACTTTGTGTGTTTATTTTCGATTTTTTGCTGTATTTACCTTTGGTCTCCCCATAACCAAACAAATTCAAGGTTGAAGGAGGATTGTCTCGGGAGGATTATCTCGAAACTGCCCCTGGGATGAAAATCACCCGTCAATAGTTGGCGCCGTCTGTGAGGAAAGAACAAGAAGCAACTCGAAGTGGCAGGCATGAAGAAGTTCGCAGGAGACAACGCGATGCCACTAATAACCATATGAAAGCTTAGTTTAGAAAGGAAATGAGAAAGTGGGAAGATAACTCGAAGACGGATAAATGAGATAGTCGGGACGGGGAGGCGACATCTTCCTTCACGGAAGAAATCTTGTCAGCAGAATTTCCTAGGCGGTTCACCATGCCGTCTATGAGCTCCTACATGGGCCATACCGACCCCAAATCCCCATTGAAGGTTTTGCCTTGCTGATGGAGGTCCAAAGAATGGTGGGAGAGGCCATCTGCAGGGTGTTCCATTTAACCCTGAGTGGGCCCATAATTTTGTGGTTTAGAAGTTTGACTCCGGAAAGTATCAGCATTTTCTCTCAACTCAGGAAGTCATTCGTCCGGCATTTCAAAGGGGCATGTGTTCCAAAGAAGACGATGAGAGAGTTAAGATTAATGAAGCATGGGGATGATGAGCCCCTAAAGAACTTTATTGAAAGATACCACAATTTGATGCTCGAGGTCAGGGCGTACGAGTCATCAGAGGCGCTGGAAAGCCTCAAAGGGGCCATGAAGGTCGGAAAGCTGTGGACTCACCTAAGGGTCCAAGACATACCAGATTACGCCATTGCCCTAGAGTTAGCCAGGAAGTTTGTTCTGATGGAGGAAGAAGAGAAGTTTGCCCGGAGATGAGGATCTCAGAAAGAAAAGATGTTGAGGCCGGAGATATCGCGGGGGTCGGACAGAGAGCTGAGGAAGCCACCTCCGAGACAAATGGAGTTCAGACCGATGCCTACCACCAATATTCCACAGGAGAGGAGGGTTCAGACACAAATAAACCATGTGGCCGGAGGCACATGATACACTCCTTTGAGTAAGCCGTTGGCTTAGATCGTCAGGGAAATACAAGGTAAAGGCCTCCTGGTGGAGCCGGACTTGAGAAAATACCTGGTAGAGAAGAAGAGTGAGAAGACTTATTGTTCACATCATAATATGAGGGGCACACGACGGAAGGTTGTAGGGACCGCGGGAGCAGATGGAAAATCTAGCACAAAATGGTTATCTGAACGATTACATCGACCAAGAGGCCATGACGGTCCGACAACGGCAGAAACGTAGGCAGATGTACACCATCGCTGGCGGAAGGACGCTAGCCGGAGACTCAAATTGGTCGAAGAATTACAGCAGGACCCGAGGGTCAGAAGTATTGGCGGTGGGGCAGACTCCGAGTATTCATGGGGGTCGGTCCCGATAATATTCACGGAAGAGGATGCCCATGGGGTGAGTTTTCCCCATGACGATGCACTGATAATCAAGGTGGTAATAGGTGGGGCCGAGGTGGATAGAATCTTAGTGGATCCGGGGAACGCGGTCGACATAATCTCGAAGGAAGCCCTGGATGGTTTGGGGGTGGAATATGCCACAGTGGCTCAGGACGGGACACCCATGTACGGGTTTGGAGGAGCGACGTGTTGGCAGATTCTAAGGTCCCAAGATCATAAACAAGTATGAAAATGAAGTGCGAATACATCGACGAAGTCGCGGAATACTCACATCGATCGGTTGAGCGACGCGGAGGCAAACGAGGCAACAAAAACGAACTGTTGTCCTCCTTCACTGGTTTGGCAGTGTGCAGTCCAAGCTCACTGGTTTGGTTCGATTTTGGTCCTTCATCAAGCTCCAAGCTTCGTCGAACGGTTCCCGGCTCATGGGTAGACTTCCCTATCACCTTCGCATGTCTCGTAAGTGTGCTAGCACTTGATGTTTTGCCACAAAACACCACTCTTTCTCCCCATTAATTTCGGTCACAGCCCAGCAAACCAGAAAGTAAAAATAGCGTGGGAGAGAGGAGAGTTTTTGCCTTCAAAAATGAAAGAGAGAGAAGAACGAAATTGTGTGTGTTGAATTACCAAATTTGTGTATCTAATACACTCATTTGAATTTCAAATGAATTTGCATTTCATTTGGCTTTTAAAAGTCAAACATTAAAAGCTCACACCAACTTCTATCACTCAATCACATCAATCCATCAAGTGTCATATCACTCAAAGTGACATGTGATTTGACGCTTGATGCGACTAACGATTTGACGCTTGATTTGACTTGCGTGCCGCACTCGAATTCGAAATGTGAATGCGCTCGCAAATAATCCCGGGCTCGGGTTCGCTAATTCCAAATTAATGAATTTTCTGTTGCGTCGTAATTAAATGATTACGCCTAGCGAAGTCACTATTCACATCGCTAACGAATTAATTCTAAATTAATTCGTTCGCCCGAATTAAAATCTAATTTCAATTCCGCGTCGAAATCTAATTTTGTTTAATATATCGAATATATTAATTTATCAATTAATTCCAAATTAATCGTTATCTCTCTTTATTAAAATTTTATCCCAGATAAAATATCTCCGCAATTAATCCCAGATTAATTTTCTCTCTCATCAAATTAATCCCAGATTAATTTAGAGTGCGAGTTATACGTCATCGGTGAATCTTTGGGAAGCGACCCATGGGATCCCCATATATGTTGGCAGTAAATTCGGTCGTCGGACTATCCGAACACGTAAGTACCTCGTACTACGTTTTACCGATTTACAAGACAAGGTTGGCCTCTAGCAAAGCGTCATGCCTACCCAATTCTCCGGAAATATCCTTACACGAATAAAGGATCTATATCAAGCGTAGTATACCGTAGTATTGTGTATTTCTGTCCAGTATCGAATGATCACGTGCTAGGCCTGGGGCTGGAATTGTGTCTGCCCCGTACGAAGAACATGTCGGATGTCTGGTAACCAGTCTCTATAATCGGATATACATGACCTAGTCATAATATCCCGATAGCTGCGCAGTATTTAAGAGAACCAGTCCCGTATCCTACGTGACCATCATCTCCATATGACTGGAGTGACACTTCCATCTTGACATCACACCCAACACACTACGATTCTCAATATACCCAGAATTGGCGTACACAGAACCGGTTAAAGCCCTGGACGACCTCAACCAAAGCATATTGATTGTCGTAAGTATTAGCGGTGCACGTCTCAGGTTAAGACCAAATACACCTACCCTGATTGCAGACTCCTATAGACACATAGTCATACTACCAATGAGATTCTGCGGGGTCTATCCAGAGCGAAGCTGTTTCCCGTACCATCGGTGAAACACAACCTCTTATTACACTTGCATGAGTATCCTATACCCAAATATATGAGAACTATGCAGTTGTGCCCTCACAACGCCCACAAGTGCAATACTAGTCTTTTGCGTATTTATCGATGTCCAATCTCGATAATACTCTGACTATGGATATTTAATGATTTATCGTTCGTGGACTGATACTGTCTCATATCATTCTCCGTCCAGGAACAAATCATAGGGACCTCATCATTTATATATCTAGGTGATCTAATCACAAATGATAAGAGTGCAATCTCCTTTGTCACATAGTTAATTTGTACAACAACACAATGATCTGTACAAATAGTGACGCTGTGGGTCATAATTGTCCAACAATCTCCCACTTGGCCTATAGCCAGTCACTCGAGTGTCTGACACCCGAACTATGTACGATTATCTCAAATTGCTGAGAAAAGGTTTTCGTCAGTGGATTTACATGATTATCGTCTGATGTGATTTATACGATCATCACATCACCACGATGTATGATCCGAACGAATCAGATGAATATCGAAGTATGTATCTGGATCGTTGATGAGACCATTAATTCTTTAGCATGTGCTAACGCCTAGCTAAGCAGCTAACAGAACTATATCTAATCTAATTAGATTTATTTATCGACCAAGAAGGCTTCTATTGCCGCCTCAGCTGCAACAATAACCTGCATTTGTTGTTTATTCGGTAACAGTATCTTGCTTGGAAGATTTCCAGCTCATTGTACCGTTATTCAAATTGTATAGTACCGTTTGCGACTTATAGTCGTTTTATCGGTTTAGGAAACTTGCTATAGTGATCCCTGTCACTT
>SKCR01011221.1:0-22029 GCA_019454045.1 Zanthoxylum bungeanum | reverse complement strand
TGAGAACTTGTCCCTTGGCTTCCCAGAAGCCTTTAGTTGACTTGGCCTTCCAATTTGTTTTAAGCTTTTATCTTCTTAACCCCCCCCCGTTGCCTTGACCCAGCTTTCGCGTTTGAGATTTGATGCAAATGCGCCTCGGCTTGTTGCCTTTCAGAAGCTCTTTCTCTGACTCCTTGAGAAGCGATAATAAATCTCCAAGATATCATCCGAATTCATCAATTTGTAGTTGATGGACAATCTGTTTCCAAGTTTCGGGTAGTGACTGTAGAAGTACATCTATAGACAGCTCAGCCTCCAAGACTATACCCATATTAGCCAATTCATCAATATCGGCTATCATTTGAGTCCCATGGACCTCAACAGAACTACCATCAGTCATACGGGAGCGAAAGATTTTCTTCACCAACTCGTACCTCGCCATCCGCTTATTAGTGCGGTGAAGATCTTGCAATCTTGCCATCATATTATAAGGATCCAAGTCCCTATTCTGGCGGCGAAAGTGTTGAGTCATTGAAGCAAGCATGATCGACTGAGCCGTGTCACAATCATCACTGTGAGTTTTCCATAACTCCAGCTCAAGTGGCTCAGTGGGCTTAGGCCCGAGAGGTTTTTGTATCGTATACAGTATCCTCTCCGCCCCAAGGACTATCCTCAGGTTCATTTCCCAGTCGGCGAAGTTGGTGCCCTTGAACATTATTATCACCAATGATTATGTCACGGACATTTCCCTTGTTTGCCATCTTAACTACGATAATCTAATTATCTAGTTAACGATATGTGGGTACAGTCAAACTGTTACATAAAAAAATAACATTATATTAGTCCAACTAATGTGAAAAAATTGACGAAATAAGTTTTGTAAGCGCGCAAAGCTAAGTATCTGAACGATAATTGCAAATTCAATACTAGCCTCCCACTTTTTTCTGCAAGTCTCTAACCCTCTGTTGAGTACTCGGGAAATCCAATTTCCTAGTGGGCTAGGATCCCGTAAATAACACACAACCTTGACTTTGGCCAACAATTGTATGATATTTAACTAGGTAGATCTCGAAGATCAATTGGATCCCATCCAATTCCTAGATCCGGTAGGTGGACATCCAAGTCCGAACATATACATATGTCAATGTATCCAATACATTTTCCTAACCATTTCCTCTGAATCAACTAAGCCTTGGCTTTGGCACAACAAACCTAATGATTCCAGTTAAGCGGGACCCCATTGACGAGGAAAGTTTCGTAATCAATGTCGATGGACAAGAAGTGATCTTGACTTTGGCCAACAAATCACAACTTGGACAGGACACCGATGTGGAACAAAACTCTCATGATTCAAACACATCCTCAATTGACAAAGGTCTTGACTTTGGCCAACAAACCAATGCCAATTTCGGATCTTGAGAAAGAATCATTCAACGGAAGGAAAATCGCTTAATATTGTTTGAGGGATTTTTTTCGCGTAATTGGCAACCAATTAATTTATCTTTGTTAGGTCTCATCATCATACACCCTTAAGCATGCTTCTAAAACATCATAAAGCGCGTAAAGTAAAGTAATAGCGATATACGGATGGATATGAACAACAACTTGTTCCTAGAACAAATCACTCCCTTTCCTCTTCCCCCCTAGCACTATTCTACTCTTTCCCAATTACATAATACAATAAGAGAAACCTCATTTACATTTAGGGGAATTAGGTGAGAAGAGAATACAAAGAGACAATAAGAGAAAGGCTGGACACGCAGGTCCAATTTATAAATTCTAAATTTACAATAATCTCTAAAATTACCCTTCCCTTCTAATATCCATCCGATATACACTATTCATACATCACATCCACATTCATTCATTCAAGGCATGTTATACAACCAATCAAATCCATTAATTAGTCTTTAATTAGGTGACAATACAATGTTCAAACAATTGTTTGCATTTGCGCGAGTCCAACTCAATTTGAGAATAAATACTTATAGTATGAATTCACGAATTATATCGAACTACTCGTTAAATCCAATTTAAGTCGTATTCAATACTAATCCTATTATTTAATTCTAAATTAAATATTTACACTTTTATTGTGCTTTTATAACTTAGATTCCAAATCTAATACAATCGGGTCTCAAAGCCCAACTAACATCTAATGTCCGTTTAATTAAAGTCCGATGGGCTTTCAATTGATTTCTTTAGGCTTGGGTTTTGGTCAATGTATGGGTCAAACCCATTACCAAGCCCAATAAGGAATCACCCTCATATGCCATAAAATCAATGTCAAGCCCATAAGGCCCAATTAAACATAAAAGCCCATTTATTACATTTGGGCTTAAATGGTGTGATTTAGGCCCATTTTGATCCAATCCAAATGGTCCAAATCTACTTGGCCCAACCAAGCCCATTATGTCCAAATATAATAGTTTTAGGCCAATTCAAAATTAAGCCCAACTAACCAAATTTTAAAATTCCAAATTTTATAACTTAATTAATTAAAGTGTATTATCATGATTAATCCTTTAAATCAATATTCCCAAAATATCAAATTAATCCATTAATCATATTTTTATCTTAAATATATGTCCAACATTATTTAATCAAAAAATCAAGTCCCTAATCCTCCATCAAGCATTCGGCCAAGGTGATTAAAATGGTTCCGATTTCGTTTTCAATCCAATCGAGTTACAAATCATCATTCCATATTGTTTCAAGTCATCTAATGTCTTAAAATTAAAAAAAATCATCTAGTCCATATGCTTGCATGTATTCGGCCAAGCCTCATTTGGGTTGGAAAAATTAATCCAATTTATTTTCCATGAAATTGATGATGTATAATCTAAATAACATACATCTAAGCATATTTAATCAAGCAAACTCATCAATCATGCTTCATACAATTTTCCCCAAAAATCCTAATATATTTGCATGCTCTTTAAGCTCAATGATACCATTGTTGGAAAATAACCAAGCCCCAAGATCAACAAGAACAAGCAAAATATATAAATACATGAATGAATAATTGAAGTATGGCGGAATCATACTCACAATACTTGAAAATGGATGCTAAGATGATGCGAAATTCCTCCCTTGTGCAGTGAAGCTCTCGGCCAAGAAGAAAAGAGGGACTCCAAGTCGAATTTGATCCTTCCAAGCTCAAGGATTAGTTCCCATATCACCTATGTATGATCCCTTGAAGGTGCTAGCCTTTGTTGTGATTTTGAATGCACAACTTCTTCAAATCTTGCCACAAAATTGAAGAAATGGAGAGCCCAAAACTGCATGTAGTTTCGGCAATGTGAGAGAGAAAAGTTTTTAATGATTTTTGTTACAAAAAATCAATTTATATTTATGCCATAATATTTATAAATTAATGATAAACTTATGACACAAATCATGCAATGGCTTAGAGTGTCAAACACTCAATTTCCATGCAAAACCATTGAGTGCATTGTACACTATCTCCATGCAATGCATTAGAATTAAATAATGCATAATATGACATGTGTCATGTGGGCCCCACACGTTTCCAAATGAAAGTGGGCTCACGTGCACTCACGCGTTCGGGTTCGATATTTCCGAAATACCGAACTTACGTCGCGACGTTAATTAAATGGAATTTAAATAAATAATTGCGCCTAGCGAAATTATTATTTACGTCGCTAACGAATTAATTCTAAATTAACTCGTTTGCCCGAATTAAAATCTAATTTTATTTCGCGTCGAAATCGAATTTCGATTATTATATCGAATATAATAATTTCACGATTAATTCCAAATTAATCGTTCTCTCTCTATGTATAGTACTTTATCCAAGATAAAGTCTCTCCGTAATTAATCCAAGATTAATCGAGTTGAATCATACGTCATTGGTGAATCTTCGGGAAGCGACCCAAGAGATCTCTGGATATGTTGGCAGTAAATACGGTCGTCAGATTATCCGAACACGTACGTACCAAGTACTACTACGTTTTTACCGATTTACAAGACAAGGTTAGCCTCTAGCAAAACGCCATGCCTACCCAATTCTCCAGAAATATTCTTATTGGAATATAAGATCTATAACAGGCGTAGTATACCGTAGTATAGTGTATATCGAACCAGTATCGGATGATCACATGTAAGGCCTAGGGCTGGAGATGTGTCTGCCCCGTACGATACACATATCGGACATCAAGCAACCAGTCTCTTTGAATCGGATAATCCTGACCTAGTCATATTATCCTGATGGTTGCAACCATTATAGAGTACTAGTTCTGTATCCCTCGCGATCATCATCTCCATATGTCTGAAGTGATACTTCCATCTTGACATCACACCCAATACACTACGATTCTCGATAAATCCAGAAGAGGTGTACACAGAGCCCGTTAAAGCCCTGGACCACCAAAACTAAAGTTTACCGATTGTCGTAAGTACTAGCGATGCAAGTCTCAGGTTAAGATCATATGCACCTACCCTGAAGCGGACTCCCATAGACACGCAGACATACTACCAATGGGATTCCGCGGGGTCTATCCAGAGCGAAGCTGTTTTCCGTACCATCGGTAAAACACAACCTCCTACCGCACTTGCATAAGTATCCTATACTTAAATATATGAGAACTATGCCGTTGTGCCCTCACAACATGCACAAGTGCAGTACTAGTCTATTCCGCATTATCGATGTCCAATCTCGATAATACTACGACTAGGGATATTTATGATTAAACCTTTATGGATTGATACCGTCTCATATCATCACAATCCGGAACTAATCATAGGGACTCTTACCATTTTTATATCAAAGTAAATAAATTACAAAACGGTAAAAGGCAATTTCATTACTACATAGTTAATTTTGTACAATAATACAATATCATTTACAAAATAGTGACGCTATGGGTCATAACTGTCTAACAAGAATGCATGCGTTCGTGTAGCGTTTGTGAAGGACACAGAACTTGACGACGCTGTTCTAGGCTCGCGGCCTAATGGGGAGTACGAAATAGCCCGTGGGGGAACTAAATCGGAGAAATAACATGGAGTCGCCACCCGGTGTGAACCAGGAAAATGATTTAAGGCCGCACTCACCCCTCGCAAGGGAAGACCTCAAACCGTTGGGTTTATAATGGTCCCTTACTTATGCCACTTGTAATGAAATATTTTTGCAATAACTTAACCGAGTCTACACAACATCTATCTGTTTAAGAGTAACTTAGATCTAGTTCGCATTCATGAAAGTAAATTCTACGTCTAAGTTTGCAGGCTTTGAAAGTAAGTTATCATAACGGCAAACATACGATATCACACAATGAGCATGTTGATTATCAATACAAAGAATAAATAACATCATAAACATAAACATAAATGTAAATTAAATTCCTATTGCAAAAGAAATAATTATAACATGCATAAAAAATAATATAATCATACTTAAAAAGAAATAACATACTAGATTAAATCATGCTAAAAAGATAAATAATCTACTAGCCTAAATCATGCTCGAATACAAGGTTGGATGAAACGAAATACGTGTATCTCTCAAGTTGTACATGGCATTGTATCCCGAGTACAAACCTGCAATACCGTCCATTAAGATTCGGCTACGGAATTTACGTCCGAGTTTCCATCCTATATACCACAAGAGAGAGCATATATTCCGTTTCATCCGGAAATCATCTCATGCACCAATCCACAATATTCATGCGAAGTACAATAAGAAAGTAAATAAAAATAAAAGAGAATAAATAAGAAGGGTGCCCTCAGGTCTAACCTCTTTTGTCATCTCTCGAAAGCGCGTTACACAGCCGTTGGAAGGGTTGATGCTCCGCAACTCCTCCGGTTCACTGGTTTAATGTTTTCCTTCACTTTTTCGTTGTTTAGGCTGCTGGTTTTACTCCATTTCGCGGTGTTTCTGGTCATTGGGTTTAGTTTGGGGGACTATTTTGGGCTATTTTAGGGACTATTTTGCAGTATTTTGAGAGGGCTGTGTGGGCTGTTTTGCGGTAGTTAGGACTCAGTTTTAGGGTGCATTTTCAGTGGTTATTTAATCGGTTTGGGGCTACAGTCTTGTTTGTTTATTCGGCCGGTTATTGGGGATGTGTGGGTTCTTTGAGTGGGCTGGCTGATTACGTTTTTATTTCTTGGTTGAGAGTCTTCGGTCAGGGGGTGGAGTAGTGGGGCAGTGCTGCTAGGGGATGCATGAAGGGCTAGTTTACGTGTCTGGCTCGTGGGCTGCTTGAGGGTTGAGTTGTGTGATGCGTGGTTGCTTGATTGTGAGTCGGTGCCAGGTGTGTGTGAAGGGCTGTGAGAGGGGTTTATTTGTTATATGTGTGGCTGCGGCGAGGGGCCTTTAGGGTTTGTTATTTGGTTTGTGCCTGGGCAGTGAAGTGGCGTGAGTGTGTTATAGGTGCGTGAGTGGGCAGTGGCTATTGAAGGGCGTGGGGCTGCAGGATTGGACGTGGGTGGACGTGAAGGCAGACTCGGGGCTGCTGTGTACGGAAATAGAGGGAGATTTTAGAGTGTCTGATCGTGAAGGCTATGAGTTATTTTCTTTTTGTTTTTCGTGAGAATGAGCGAGGGGTCTCAAGGTTGGGTTTAGGCTTCTTTTTATAGGCAAATGGTTGGGGTTTACCTTGTGTGAAAAGGGAAATGATTTGTGTATTTATGGGGATATCTTTTTAATTAGTGTGTGATAAGGAAAAATCTTTTACTTAGGGAAGTGATTTGATTTGATTTGATTTCTTCTCTTTTAGTTAGGGCTATGATTTGATTTAATTAGGAATGGGATCCATGGGATTTCTTTAATTTAGGAAGGGGATTTGGCTTGATTTATGCATGTGTTTAATGTGTGTTTGGTTAATTTAGAAGGCTATGGGCGTGTACCTTAGGGTTTTGGGCGTGTGGGCTTGGTCCATTTGGTAGGCTTGGTGTGTGGCTTAGTGGTGTGCAAGCTTGGTGTCTGTCTTGCGAGGTTTGGGCTAAGTATGTGTTTTGAAACAGAGGTCCAACAAGCGAACCCGAAGCTAATCCAGCGAATTAAATCCAACAGAAATGTCAATTCTTGACTCTTCCCTTCCGAAGTCCGTTTCCCGCGGCTTCCACAATTAAAGAGGTAGTGTCTCTATGCGAGACTCATCATCGGGACTTATATGCAAAAATGCAGTGCCTACAATTTGAGAACGCGTTCGAACGAGATTACCAAAATGGTATCTAAAATGACATAAATGCGTCCGCGAGCATTTTTCAAGCGGTACGTGGAGTTGTATCCCAAGTACAGACCGCACTACCGTCCATTCGGATCCGGCTACGGAATTCATGTCTAGGATTCCATCTGATATACCGCGAGAGGCAATATCAAGCATTAACACAACATGAATGCGAAGTGAAAAATGAAAAATAATAACCAAAATGGCGAATAGCGAAATCAATAGAAGAAGGGCGCGGCAAACTATAGTAAAGGTAGCCTTTAGGCATTTCCCTCGAATAGAGGACCTTTAATCCAACAAGATTAACCCATGCGCACGAGATAACAATATGAGGATAAACAAAACAATAACATACGAAAAGTAAATAATGGAATGATAAAAGAGATGCGACCAAGGCCGACATCTATATGGGACCTTATATGCCCAATTGAACGTATTTCGCATTCACTCAAGCATACTTCATCAGGCGCGGAAAACCATCACGGTAAAGGTAGCCTTTAGGCATTTCCCTCGAATGGAGGACCTTTAACCCAACATGATTAACCATGCGCACGAGATAACAATATGAGGATAAACAAAACAATAACATACGAAAAGTAAATAATGGAATGATAAAAGAGATGCGACCAGGCCGACATCTATATGGGACCTTATATGCCCAATTGAACGTATTTCGCATTCACTCAAGCATACTTCATCAGGCGCGGAAAACCATCACGGTAAAGGTAGCCTTTAGGCATTTCCCTCGAATGGAGGACCTTTAACCCAACATGATTAACCCATGCGCACGGGATAACAATACGTAAATAAACAAAGCAATAACAATCAGAAAGTAAATAACGGAATGATAAAAGAGATGCGACCAATGCCGACATCTATGTGGGACCTCATATGCCTGATTGAACGTATTTCGCATTCAATTAAGCATACTTCATCCGGCGCGAAAAAACATCTTGGTAAAGGTAGCCTTTAGGCATTTCCCTCGAATGGAGGACCTTTAACCCAACTTGATTAGCCCATGCGCACGAGATAGCAATGCGTAAATAAATAAAGCAATAACAAGCAGAAAGTAAAAAACATAATAATAAAAGAGATGCGACCAAGGCCGACATCCGGCGCGGTGAAACATCGTGGTAAAGGTAGCCTTTAAGCATTTCCCTCGAATGGAGGACCTTTAACCTCAACATGATTAGCCCATGCGTGCTAGATAATCATTCATGAATAAACAAATCAATAATACGCAAAAAAGTAAATGACATAATAATAATAGAGATGCGACCAAGGCCAACATCTATATGGGACCTCGTATGCCCGATTGAACGTATTTCATATTCAATCAAGTATACTTCATCTGACGCGGCAAAACATTGTGGTAAAGGTAGCCTTTAGGCATTTCTCTCAAATGGAGGACCTTTAATCCAACGTAGTTAGCCCATGCGCACTAGATTAGCAATGCATAAATAAATAAAGCAATAACATGCGGAAAGTAAATAATGAAATAATAAAACATAAATGATGAATGAACACAAAATTAAATAACAAAATGAAATAGATTATCAAAATTTTCTCAAGCGGTACGTGGAATTGTATCCCAAGTATATACCGCACTATCGTCCATTCGGATTCGGCTACGGAATTTACGTCTGGGTTTCCATCCGATATACCGCAAGAGATAGCACGTAATCATTAACCCAACATAAATGAAACTATACGTAAAACATAACGATGCATGTGAGTGATCGACAAGGAATAATTGAAAAGATAAATAGTAAAGAGGGCCCTCAGGTCTTACCTTTTTAGTTGCTTCTCGGAAGTGCATTACATCGTCGCCGGAAGGGTTAATGTTCCGTAACTTTTATGGTTTTCTGATTCGGTTTCCCTGCTATTTTGCTTGCTATTTTCTCCGTCTTCCGTCATTATTTTGGACTGTTTTTGCTGCTGTTTTCTCCGTTGTTTTTTGGGTATTTTCAACGGTTATTTCACTGGTTTTAGGCTACTATTTTTGGTGGTTCAAGAGCTGATTTTTGTGTCGGTTTATGGGGGGCTTTTGTGTCAGTTTGTGGACTGTTTAGGGACTATTTTGGTTGTCTGGTTCGGTAGTTTGATGGGGGATGGCTTGGCTATTTGTTTCGGCTATTTGGTGAGTTTGGCTTTGTATTTTTATGTGGTTTTGTTGTTGATTGTTTCGACTAAGGGTTTGTGTTTGGTGGCTTCCTATTATTGGTCGGCAAGGCTATTCCTGTTGCTTTGTTTTAGTCGCTGGAGGGGGGAGGCTTTTAGGTTGTGCGTATGTGATGATCGTTGTGTCTGTGTGTTGACCGTGTGGGTGTGTGTCGTGCAAGGTGTCAAGAAAGAGGTTGGGTTCTTTTTTGTGTGAAGCTGCCGGGTGTGTGCGTTGAGTGAGAGAGAGAAAGGTGAAGGTTTTGTTAGTGCCGTGAAGGGTCTTTGTGACTTGATGATTGTGGCGAGAGAGATGAGAGATATGAGAGAGAGATCTTACTAGGGTTTGTTTTTTATGTTTTTGTTCTTTGGCCGTGAGAGTTAGTGTGGTGTCGTGAATCAGAGTGAAGGAAGATGGATAGGGTTTGGATTTTGGTGTCTTTTATAATAGTGTGCTAGGGTTTCTCATGCATGGGATTTCAAAACAAGGAAACAAATCAAGCCATCAAGGGGATGCATTTAATTAAATTATTTAGGAAAGAAATATTGTATATTTTTTGTGGGGGAATATTTTTAATTTGGAAGGTGATTTATTTAGATTTTTGCATGTGTTAAATATGTTTTGAATATTTTTGGATTGGATTTAGTGGGCTTGGGCGTGTGGCTTGGTTGTTGGTGGGCTTGGACGTGTAGCTTTGTTGTGTGTGGGCTTGGGCGCGTGGCTTGGTGTGGGTTGCGGGGATTTTGGGCCGAGGCTAACATTTAAAACGGAGATCTATAGAATGAACCCGAGACTAGACAAGTGAATTAAATATGAGGATGTACTTGTTTTTGAATTTTCCCTTCCGATGTTTGTTTCCCGCAACTTCCGCAACTTATAGGGTAGTGCCTCCATACGAAGCTCATTATCGGGCTTTTATGCAAAAAATGTAGTGTCTACAGCCGCTTAGTGCTCTTTAGGGCTAGCCACTTGGCATGGATGATAACATAGAGAACTCCAGCTCTTGTATTTTTTAACTCTACTAACCATAAGATTAGTTTTTAGAACTAAGTGCTTTGAACTAAATAACCTCATCGGTTGTCAGACTCATAATATTCTTCTCTAATTCTCGTCAACATTCTGCCTCGTACGGTATAATCCTCATTTTGGACCGAGCCAGTCAGCATACATAGCTCAGGATTACAAATATAGAATGAATGAAAATGCAAAAGAGTACAAGGATTCATATTACCTTTCTACCTATACCGGAGCCCCTCCGATAATTACAAATATCCCGACCGCCAACAAGAACTTCAAGAATAAATGTTTCTGGGCTGGGGGGCCGTGGGGAAGGCATTGGCAGACTTCTGGTGATGATATTATAGTCCCAACAGTCTTTGGAGAATGAGGTAACAACCCGTCCTCAATCTTCCCTCCCTCTTTGATTTAGTTTTAACTTGCCACTAACAATTCAGCATCCTTGTAGCCTACTGGAGCAATCCCCCAAGGTCCGTTAAGAGACCCAGGCCAGGGTAAAGAGGGCATTTCAGTATGGAGGTCATTACATAGACCTAGTCAACCCCTCGGCTTTTGCCGACTTGGGCCTTATCCCACGCATTCCACGACCGTAGTCCAGATCGATTGGTAATTTCTAACCTACTAACCATTGCTTGCTGATTTGTTTGTTCATTTGTAGCTGTTTGAACTATTCTTTCATTTTCTTCATGTTCTAACATTTACAGTCTTGTTGCAGAATGTCTAGAATGAAACCCCTTGCAAGTTACTCAAGAGGTAATGCGTTCTACTCGGGGCGGTTCCAGCAGTACGTGCGCCAGAGTTACCAATCCAATCCCTCCATCTGTAAGACAAAAGAGATCAACATAAACTCCGACCTCTACCCTCAAGTCCACAAACATTTCCCAAACAAACCAAACACCAACTTCTGACCCCAAACCGACATTCCCCGACCTAGTCAAACACCTACTTCTGCCCCCCGACCCTTTAAAAGACGGTATCATTAGGTTGGGTATGATGAGCCTGATGAAGCTGTTGAGATGGCCCCCATGAGGAAAACCATGGTCAGGAAGAGCAAGGCTCTGACCGCCTCCTCTTTAGACTGACAAGGAGCACCTACGCTAGGGATGAAAGATTTTTTAGAGATTGTGAGGGATGGGGTAGCCCACCTCCTTCCCAACTTCAACTTCTTGGTTGAGCATGTGAAGTTTGACCAACCAATGACTAATGAGAGCCTTTCTCCTGAGGACGTCCTTAGCAAGACCAGCAAAGGTAAACTTAACTTCAACATTTCTTGTTCCTTTATTGATACTGACCTTGTTTCTGATTATGCAGTTGGCCTACCTCATGGTGACCGGCGTAAACACACACGTATAACGCAAGCGTACGTATCGTTCAAGTAGTATAAAAAGTATCGATCCCACGAGGACTTAATACCTAAGCTATTAATTTTATGAGGTCAAATGATTACTAGTATCTAACAGGTTGTTTAATTGATTTGAAATGGCGACAATTCTAATTTAAAGACAAGTAAATAAAATTGTTCGAAAGTAGATTTTAAGAAAATTCAATAGTAAAAACTATCTAGGGTTGTAATTTCTTTTAATATCATTTTAAAGATGAAGTGGTAAACTTATAGTTGGGTAAAATATTGAATTATTAACCTGGAACACTAAATTATGTAAAAGCCTCTTCCGATGGTCAATTACAAATACCTAGTATAATCCAATTGAACCATATGTCTATGTCAACCAAATTACCTAGATTTATTAAGATTAAGTTCCAATTATGGCTACCCCCGCCCGACAGGTATATTCCTATCATGTAAGGAAATCTATTAAAGGGTTATCTATCCTCAAGGAAGATCGTGGGCTATTGAGTCTGAGGTCTTAAACTTAAAATCCCTATGTCTAGTTCATTTTAAGTTTACCTAATCAATTTTATTAATGGCCAGTTAATTAAAAAGCATTAAGATTAAGACTCAATAAATAAATCTTTATATTACTCAAACTTTAATTTAACCCCTTATAAATCGGTGATATTTAAAAGTCATCACAACTCTAGATAACTTATTTAGTTACAACACATAACTAGGGCTGGTAAAATAAAAGACATAAAACGCTGAAAAGTAATTGTGGTAAAGTAAATACTGAAAGGTAAATTACAATAAAATAAATACTAAGTAAAAGGAATTACTTTTACTACTACTAATTTAGATATCTCCCATAAAATAATATATAAACTTGTGATAATATTACCAACCGACCAATCTGGCGGTATCCTTGATAAAGTCAAATTAAGTCCAACCAGCCATAAAGGCGGTAATATTTGTCCATAAACCAGCCATAAAGGCGGAACCAAAATTAAATTACCAACCGACCAACCTGGCGGTATCCTTGATTAGTCAGGTTTAAACCATATTAAAATTAAATTACCAACCGACCAATATAGCGGTATCCTTGATTAGTCAGGTTTTAAATAGTGAATATATTATTTTTAAGGGAGATTAATATAAATAGCAATATTAAAAGAATTACCTTTCACCCTAGCTGGGGAAGTTACCTTCTTATGTGAATAGTAAAAACTGTAAAAAGTAAAGAAAGTAAATTACTATTATTACAAAAAGTAATTAAAATTATTACAAAAGTAAAAACTAAAAATTAAAACGAAACTTAGAGAGAGAAGAACTCCCTATTTACATAAAAGAAATGGGAGAGAATGGTACAACAAATTCTGAAATCTCGAGCTCAATTTATAGGCGCGGGTAAGCTTCCAGCGTTGCGACGCCAAAGCCTTTGGCGTCGCTACGCTGGAACAGTGATGCGTGGCACGCTGAGGGCTTGACACGTTGCGAGGCGGCTAAGAGGATAAGACGACACGTGGCGTGGCGGCTAAGAGCTCAATTATTATGCTGACGTGGCGATGACGTGGCATGTTGACTCGGTTGACCATCTGATGTGGACGATGACGTGGCACGATGCCTGGCATAGTTGACTCATTGACTGATGACGTGGTGATGACATAGATGACACGTGACAATTGAGAGTGTCGGCACCGTAGGATGATGACACGTGGCACGGTGCACGCTAGCATCTCAGCTGTGATGGTGACACGTGGCACGGCGCATGTTAGCAAAGTCAAACTTCTCAAATTTTGATCCGTTGACCTAGCGCACGTTAGCAGACTCCGGTGCAAGTTAGGCGTCGCGACGCTAAAGGCTTGGGCGTCGCGACGCGGAAAATGACCAAAATGCCCTTTTTGCCAATTTTCACAGTTTTTCTCCAAATCACCTCCAGAATGTCCTGAAACTTTATTTATCTACAAAATAACACAAAACACATCAAAATATTCACAAGACTCAAGAAACTATACAAAATATTAGGTTAAATGAGTGGGAAATAATGATAGATTTACCACTCATCACACCCCCAAACCTAACATTTTGCTAGTCCTGGAGCAAAACATAGAATAAAATAACATAAACATCTTAAAAATTTAACTAAGCCACTTTCGTAGGGATCACGGTTGCATTTAGCGTATGCAACAAGCCTTTAAACCCCTAGGTGTCCCTAGTGGACGAGTTGTAGTCTCGTGAGGGTTTACAGCAATGATACCCACAAACATTTTACAAAACTAAAAAGGTAGTAAAACTAATGCACACAAAAGCAAAAAGACAAGAGAAAAGAGAATAAAGATGTTAGTGACTAATCAGGTGAAATTTCTACTACAAGTTATTAGTTGTTTTCTTTCTTTCTAAATTACTGAATAAGTAAATTCTCCGATTATTTTTACCATTCTCCATATTCACAGCCAGCATAATATTAATCAACTTCATTTTTGCCCACAACAGTCACAAGTGTAGTTGATAAGAGAGTAATATTTTTGTCCTAAAGTTCTATCAGATTTCACACCTTTTTGTAGCAATGGAATAATTTTTTCTCATTTTTCTGATTTTTTCTTTGATTTTTTTATTTTTTTAACTCCATCACTATTTTAAGATGCTTCCTCCAATTAAACTAGAGCACTGAATATTACAAACTTTTCAATTTTAGCTCATGTCCATATGTTTCCACGTATGTTGATAATACCTGCCAACTGAGCATAAGAAGATCCATTTTAGTCAGTGTTAAGGAGAATTTACAAATTAAATAATTTAAAATGAAATAAACAAAAATTAACTTGTTCCGAAATAGGTTGGAGATACGTCTCAGGAGTAGAAATTCATTACTCGGCTATCTCTTACCAATTTCACCTTTATAGTCAAAACGAAAACACAAAAAAACACAAAATATTTTTGTAATTTTTGAAAAATTTTCAATTTTTTTGTATTTTTCGAAAAATTTTGGACTAAAAATAAAAACAACACTCAAACTAAAAACAAGGTACTAATCAACTAATTCTCTCCCCCAAACCTAAATGAGACATTGTCCCCAATGTCTTAAACAGTAGAAGAAGAGTTTAGAAGATAATACCTGGTTCGCTGAAATTTTACAGGAAATTAAAGGTTAAGATCCAGATTAATTCGACGCCTCTTACCACGATCGTCCTCAGACCAATTTATCTTTGAAATGATAGGGTCAACTTTTTGGTTCATAGGCTATGAGTTGGTCAATTAGATCTGGAGCAGTTCTAGCAGTAAATATGAGTTCTTTTAAAGGTTTTGATATGAACCCATTTCTCTGATCATCATCAAGAAACACACAAAGAAAATCATAAAACCCATCAACGTTGTACAGCCCAATTGGTTTCTGGTGTACGTTCAGGTTCGCCCAAGATAGTACAATAACAATTTCCTCCAATGTGCCCAAGCCATCTGGCAAAGCAATAAAAGCATCAGCACGGTTAATCATTTCCACTAGTCGTTAAGACATACCTGGCACGATTAATTCCTCTCCGTTTGATGGTTCAATAAGATTTTCCTCTGCCAAGGGTTTTGGAATGATTCCCAAAACGTGACTGCCTCCTTCTTGTACGGCCTTTGAAACGATCCCCATAAGTCCAAGATTGCCTCCCCCATATATTAAGTACATATTCCTTGCAGCTAAGACTCGACCCAATTCCTATGCTGCTTCTATGTATTGTGGTTTATTACCAACAGTGCTACCGCAAAACACACAAATGTTTTCAACTCGTCTTCTTGAAGTGGCTTCCAATTTTTTTTTTTACTCTGGATGTCTTCAAAAGTGCAATGCTGAGTTGAATTTATAATACCTGAAAAGGGTGAGTAAAAATAGCACAAGTATCTTCCAAAGGACGATTAGTAGCAAAATAGTAAAATAGATCGTGATAGTCAACAAGATCTGGATCCTGTCGGAGGAAATAAAAGAAAACAACAAAACAAATCACAATTATTAGGAAAAGAAAAAGAAATATAATATGTACAAGAATTTACAGCTTGATTAACGTCTATGCGTCAGGGACAAGCTTCCCATCCAATTTTCTTATAAATTGGGAAACAGGGTCTTTTTGAGTCAGATTCCCGAGACTTAACAGTTGTCTATCTTTTTGAAATTGTGTATGTATTTGTGAATGGCTATATGAACATATCCACTGGGATGCATCTCAAGAGTCGAAGATATATCATCTAAAGACTCCTTACTCAAGCCATCCCTAATGAATTTAATTTTGTCTTCGCGATTATCAGACACCATTCCTAAAGAACGACAACGAGTATTACAATTCCATCTGCGGTAATACGTCTCAATGATGAGTTCAGTGGGCCTATCACAGCGCCAAGTCCAAAAGATGTTTGGGATGTCACTCGAGGGGGCACCTGTGGTTTGGTATCACAGCCTTGAGAAGAAGGTAAAGGAAGATTGGAGGGAACTAGCTGATGCCTTTCTGAAGCAGTATGTTACAGACTTAGAGATCGACCTGTCACTCCGTGATTTGGAGAACACTAAGCATAAGCCAGAGGAAAGCTTCAAGGAGTATGTGGACCGCTGGAGAAGCCAGCTGCGAAAGATGCAGACAAGGCCCTCGGAGAAGGACCAAATAAAGATGATTATTAAGGGTACAAAGCCCTCCATCTATAGCAAGCTGAGGAGGATGACTTACATGATTGCGGATTTCCGACAGCTGAGGGAAACTGTCATGGACATTGAAGAAAAGGAAACCGAGAACCAGAAGTTTTATTGCCAGAATAGGAGGAATTTTGGGGGGCATTCTGAGACCAAGCCCTCTACTGCCGAGGTTGCTACCATAAAAAACTGGCATTTCTCCAACCTGGGTAGACCCTTGTCCAAAATGCTTGAGAAGCTGACCAGACAAGGACTCTTAAAACTCTTGGAATCTAGACCACTCCCAAATTCTCCCCCACCAAGCCTCAATATGAACCGCTACTGCCACTTCCACCAACAACCTGGCCATGACACCGATAGCTATACCCGTCTCCGCCATGAGATCCAAGACTTAATTGACTCCCATAAGATCCATGACCCTGAAAGAGAACAGCCAAACACACACACCAATCCTCTACCAAATTATCATTCTGTTCCCCCACCCACCTACATGATCAACTTTGGCTTGCCCGAAACCTTCGTCCTCCAAGCTCTCAACCACCAAGCTTTATACATGGGGATATGGGGTGACGACGATGAAGAACCAAAGGCCGAGGAAGAAGGCAGTGCTGTGAATGATGAAGTTGTTCCTCCTAGTTTGTTTGATCCCGCGTTTTTAATATAGACATTGATTTTGCCTGTTTAATTGAACCTTTTTCTAATGATAATAAAGACGTTCATTTCCCGTACTCGCTTGAATATGCAACATGAGTATATTTGACAAAAGCATTCAACCTTGGTACTATGATACACAACGATGCTTAGAATAAGGGGAATCCTCGGAAGAAGCAAACAGAAAGATAAGATAGTCATTCAGAAACTGGGAACGGGGACAGTGAGGGTGTCAGACTTGGAAGGGAATGAGTTCACCGAGCCGATCAATGTTGACAGATTGAAAGCTGCATTTTACCTGAGACCGAGCAGTCACCAAGAGAATTGGAAGAAGACCTAACCCGAAGGGATGGGAACATTCACGCATACATGTATACACGTAACACATTTTACACCCTTTTGTGTTGGTTTTGTTTTGTGTTCACAGGTTTTGAAGAAGAAAAAGAGAAAGCGGCGAAGACAAGCCAATCGGGCATAACAAAAGCACAGTATCGGATTCGGATAATAATCATGGGGCTGAGGCCCATATTGGTGTTAGATTCGGGTAGTAATTTGAGGGTTGAGGCCAACATTAGTATCATTCTGGGGGCGAGGCCCACATCAGTATTAGTATGGGGGCAAGGCCCACATCAGTATCAGTTTCGGGGATGAGTCCCAATGTTGAGGCTCCCATCAGCATCAGCATCAGTTTCAGGGAGGAGTCCCAAGGCCGAGGCCTACATCACATCAGTATCAGTTGTAGGGATGAGTCCCAGGGTTGAGGCCCACATCATCATCAGTTTTAGTTATGGGATACGTCCCAGGGATGAGGCCCATTTTGTCAGTGGTATTGGGATGCGTCCCAGGGTCGAGGCCCTTGTTGTCGGTTGCAGTTGTTGGGATGTGTCCCAGGGTCGAGGCCCACTACATCATTAGTTATTGGGATGCGTCCCAGGGTCGAGGCCCATATTGTCAGTGGAATTGGGATGCTTACAAGGGTCGAGGCCCCCGTTGTCATTTACAGTTATTGGGATGCATCCTAGGGTCGAGGCCCACTGCATCATCAGAACAGTTTTGCCATGTACGGTATTTGGACTATGTGGACTACCGTGGACTATCATGAAATGTTATGGACTACCGTGGACTATCGTAAAGTGTTGTGGACTACCGAGGACTACCAAGGACTATCGTTAAGTGTTGTGGACTACCGTGGATTATCGTGGACTATGTGGATTATGTGGACTATCCTGGACTATCGTGGATTATATGGACTATCATGGATTGTTGTGGATTATCGTGGACTAGTGTGGATTATGTGGACTATCATGGATTATCGTGGACCATCGTGGACTAGTGTGGACTATTTTGGACTACCGCGACACCCTAGGTTCGAGGTTTTGCACGCCAGGAATGGCACATCATCAAACTCAGTTCGAGACAGCATGGCAAGTCAAGTGGCAGCTGGCGAGCCAGGTAGGTAAAAATGTATTGCATAACTTTGATAGGATTGTCACTATTACACATTACACAAGTCCCATCAAAGTGGGGGTGACTGTAGGCATTGCATTTTTGCATATAAGTCCCTATGATGAGTCTCATTTCGAGACATTACCTTTTAAGTCACGGAAGTCGCGAGAAATGGACATCGGAAGGGGAAATTCAGAATAAGCATGTTATCAGATTCATTTCATAATGTTCACTATTTTCGTTCGTGCTGCGTTCGTTACCACATTCGAACGTCAAGTAGATTGCAGGCGTTCGTGTAGCATTCGAATCGGCGTTCGAACGGTGTCGGTATTTCTGGTTTTGCTACTAGCCTCACACCCAAGCCTAATTAGCCCACCAAAGCCAATAAAACACATCCAAATTAATAAAACACATATTTAACACATGGGGAATTAAATAAAATCTAAAAATCACATATCAAATGAAAATAAATAAAAAATAAAATCATTTCTAATTAAAATCAATCATCAAATATTATATGCCTAAACAACACAAATTAAATATATTGACTTCCTAGTTTGAACTATTTTTGTCCCCCCTCAATCTTAGGATTTCCTTGTTTGACACCAAATCAAATCCCCCTTAAATGCCAAATCTCTTTCCTTGTCAAGCAAAGATTTAACCCTAGCCCTTTGCCTATAAAAGAAACCCAATTCCAACACTTCCCTCTCCTAGTTCATTCACACAAGAAACACCCAAGCTCATTGACACAACTCTCCCTCACTCTCAATAACCGAAAATCACAAACCAAAGAACCCCCATTGCCTTGAACAAAACACATCCCGAACATCCCCTTTACCTCACCAAAATAGCCCCCGAACCACACCATAACACCACAAAAAATCACACCAAACAACAGCCCAAATACACCAAGAACAGTAGCCTAAATACAGAAAACATAGTGACCAGAAAACGTCACTGAAAGAGCAGTGAAATACAGTAAAAATAGCAGCAAAACAGGGAGAATGATGACTCAAAACAGTGAGACAACGAACGAGAGAAGTGAACCAGTGAACCGTTGGATTTGCGGAGTGTTAGCCCTTCCGACGATCATGTACCGTACATCCGAGAGGTGATTTAAAAGGTTAGACCTAAGGGAACTTTTTCTATTTATGTCATTCATTTTTTTAAATGTTTTATTCGCATGAGAGTCGTTTGTGGATGCATGATTGTGGCCCTTGAATGAATGAAAAATGTGTCGCCTCTCGTGGAATATAGGATGGAAACCCAGACATAAATTTCATAGCTGATTCCGAATGGACGGTAGTATGATCTGTACTCAGGATACAACTCCACGTACCACTTGAGTACTCGGCACATACTTTATTTTATCTTGATTTGTTTATTGTCGTCATTTATTTTCTGCATCTTATTTGTTTGAGTAATAATGAGGTCAAGCGCATGGGCTTATTAAGTGCGATTAAAGGTCCTCTATTTCGAGGGGTTAAAATCCTTTACCACGATGCTTCGCCGTACCGGACGATGTGTATTCGTTTGAATGTGGGATGTGTTCAATCGGGTATAAGAAGTCCGATATCGTTGTTTCTATTTTTATATGCATTATGATGAGATAAAGCGCATGGGTTTAGTAAGTGCGATTAAAGGTCCTCTATTTTGAGAGGTTAAAATCATTTACCACGATGCTTTACCGCGCCGGATAATGTATATTCGATTGGATGTGAGATATATTCAATCGGATACTCGAAGTCCGATATCGTTGTCTTTATTTTTTTATATATGTCTTGTGTTGTTTGCGCATGGGCTTAGTAAGTGTGATTAAAGGTCCTATATTTTGAGAGGTTAAAATCCTTTCCACGATGCTTTGCCGCGCCGGATGATGTATAGTCGGTTGAATGTGAGATATGTTCAATCGGGTATACGAAGTCCGATATTGTTGTCTTTATTTTTATAAGCATTATGATGTGATGCGCATGGGCTTAGTAAGTTAGATTAAAGGTCCTCTATTTTGAGAGGTTAAAGAACCTTTACCACGATACTTCGCCACGCCTTTTATTTCGTTATTCGCTTTTCTCCGTATGTCATCTTCTTGCATAATCATGCATCATGTTGCAATGCACATGGGCTCATCGAGTTGGATTAAAGGTCCTCTATCTTGAGGGATAAAAAGCCTAAGGGATACCTTTGCCACAACGATTTGTCGTGCCTTTTAGCCCTTTATTATTGATTAGGTGTCATTTATTCATCCGTTCATGTATGTGTCATGTTGTTTACTGTATTTTGGGGGTCACTGCGGTAACCCCGTTCGAACGCGTTTCCGAACGCCATACGAATGTGAGCATTATGTTTCATTTCTGTTCGAACCGGTTTATGAACGCTACTCGAACGCGAACCTTCTGTTTACCGTTCGAACGCGTTTACGAACGCTACTCGAACGTGCATGCATTTGTTTCATCAGGTCTGGTCCCGTTCGAACGCGTTATCAAACGCCACACGAACAAGAACCTTCTATTTACCGTTCGAATGTGTTTTCAAACGCTACACGAATGCGCATACACTGAACTGAGTCTTATTCATCATATTTTATGCATAATTGCCCCTATTGGTTATCCCTTTGTATTACGTACCTGATTGCTTCTCTTTAATATGTATGCTTGTATAATTATTGCATGTTTGCGCTTCCATGATTATCAATGCAATGTGTTTGTGAAATTATACGTTTGCCATCATTCTGATTCAATTTTATGCATGCTTGTATGATTATTGTTTGCTTGCGTTTCCGTATCCATGAATATAATGTGCTTATGAATTTGCATGCTTGCCGTATTTCAATTTACTTTTATGCATGCAAATTCAGACATAGATTATATGCAAATAGGTTGTATGCAAATATGAAAATGTGTTACATGTGAACTTAGATGAACTTTTGATGTATGCATGCGAACTTAGGAGTAAAATTATTGTAGGACACAGGAACTGAGCGACGCCGTTCCTAGGCTCGCGGCCTAGTTGGGAAGGATTACATAACATGGAGTCGCCACCCGGTGTGAACCGGGACAAAGGTTTAAGGCCGCACTCACCCCTCGCAAGGGAAGACCTCAAACCGTTGGGTTCGGAATGGTCCCTTACTTATGTCACTTGTAATGAAAGGATTCATGTAATAATTTAAACAAGCCGAAGTAACACTTATTCCTAAGAGTATCATGCTTCTAAATTCACATTTATAAAATAAAATATGCGCCTAAATGTACATGTATTTCACATATATCTTACATTTGAATTTGCATGCTTAACATATATCAAGATAGCAACTAACATACAACTTTACTTGCATATCACATTCAGGAAAAAGACACAAGCACACATATTAACCATATAAGCACACATATGGGCACTTTTCAAGTGGTACGTGGAATTGTGGCCCAAGTACAGACCGCACTACCGTCCATTCGGAATCGGCTACGGAATTTACGTCTGGGTTTCCATCCGATATACCGCAAGAAATAATGCTCAAATGTTATCATGACATAAGCATATGAATTGTGACACATTTGCATAAGAAAGATCAACTAATAGGCAATTTTGCCTG
>SKCR01011220.1:0-21862 GCA_019454045.1 Zanthoxylum bungeanum | reverse complement strand
TTGTTCTCATGTGAGATTTATAAGTACTATACTTATGGTTTCTCTTAGGATAAACCTATTTGGCACTTATCCAATTTGGGTTTTAGTTTGGTATCATCCAAACGTTATGTTCTGGCATACCCAATTATTAGGAATGAAAACCTCTGTTTCTTTCCTGTTCATATCCTATATGATATCTGTCAAACAGATTTATATGGAACCTTATTCTAAATAAGTTTTGCACTGTTAATACATATCCTGTTGAAGGAAATGATAGCTCAGAGCGACTCGTGATAAACCTTATCATGTCCAACAAATTGTTTTCGTTCGGACACACCGTCTAACTGACGTGTCTCGGGAGGAGTCCTCATCTGAAAGAATACTATACTCTTTCATGTATTTTGGAAACTTACTGCTTAAGTATTTTCATTACGATCTTACCGTGACGGCATAATACTATAGTCGATCTGTTTATCTACTTCGTGTCGAAACTCTAATAGTTTTCTGATCTGTGTTCTTCAAAAGAAACATAACTAACGTGATGCCACATCCGTTAAGGTCACGAAATATTCATTGTTCACATCTAGGCTAGCTAGATATGGGCCCACTAACTTCACCATGAATAGGGCTAACAGATCGATGGCATTTATACTATTACCAAGTAAATAGTATTTTAGGTACTTTACCTAATAAACTAGATTCGCAGACCTTATTTGAATAGTCAAATCAGTCCTAGTACCCACACTTCAAAAGTATGGATATACGAGTCTTGTTTAATTGTGTCCCAGAAAATAATGCCACAAAATCTCTATTGATCAAATCAATTTGAGCTATTTATTTGTCAATTTATATGTTTTGAGATTTTAATTATATTCAAAATATACTTCAGTTATTCACATCTAATGTGTTTATCTCAGTATCATCTTTATATAATGAAACACTTAGTGTTCTAGAATAAAGGTTTATCCACAATGGATTAAACACTGATATAGAGATAATGTCTCTAGTCAACTAGTTACATTATAACAGTTCCTAATTTAGTACACACCGAAGGGTAGTTCCAAAACTTAGGTATCTACGGTCGAAACAGCGACTTTCGTCCCGTTTCCGATTCGCAGAGCAATCTCAGCTTGAAGTCAGTATCCTGCTCAAAGCAGATTCTGAACATCAATACATATATTTTATGTACCACACTAAGTATTTAAAATCTAATTTCAATACTAGTAGTGAACATAACTTTGACAAACATTTTTAAAGTAAAAGCCTTGCCCTTTCTTTTATTCCTTCGTGTCTGCCATATCCAAATGGTAGTCCTTTGGATATGTCAATTATCCTTTTTCAATATTTCAGGAACCTTAGGCCAAGCCTTGGGTTTTTAGAATATCGAAACAATGTGCACCTCGTGCCTACATGCCCAATTGCAAACTTTGACTTTTCACCTCTAGAATAGTCAATTAATTCTCCAAGAATTATTTATTACAATTTTAATACTTCTTAAATCTAAAATTAGATTTATGACAAGTATATTAAAATAAGCACTAAAGTCATCATCACATAAATCTTCCAAAGATTTTATGCTCTACTATTGCTTAATTATGGGCTTAAGGTATAATAAGTTATTTTATCAAATAAAGTAACCTATTATTTATTCCCAA
Organism: Zanthoxylum bungeanum; assembly: GCA_019454045.1. Lineage (NCBI taxonomy): Eukaryota > Viridiplantae > Streptophyta > Magnoliopsida > Sapindales > Rutaceae > Zanthoxylum > Zanthoxylum bungeanum. The sequence continues at coordinate 20,228 of SKCR01011220.1, read as the reverse complement.
TTTGAAAATTAAATCATTTAAAATATTTAATCCCAGATTATATTTTAAATATCCAACTTTTCAATTTTATCTTGATTACAATAGTCCAACTATTTAATCAACGATTAGTGGTACTATATATATTATAATGATTATAATAGTCCAACTATATATCAATATAATCCAAATTAATTAACCTCATTACATTGATTACTATAATCCATTATAAAATCAACTGTAAACTGAAATTAATTAACTCAAATATATTGATTTATAATCCAATTATATATAATCAAGTATAATACAGTCCAACTGTTTTATTAAAACAACATTAAATATTAGTCCAACTAATACTTTTAACATATGACGAGTGATATTTGTTTGAGCGCGTATGGCGAGTAATTGAACGAATATTGCAAATTCAATTCTTGCCTCCCACTATTTTTCGTCGAGCCTCTAACCCTCTGTCGAGTACTCGGGAAACCGTGTTTCCTAGTGGGCTAGGATCCCGTTAAATATCACACAATCTTGACTTTGGCCAACAAATTGTATGATAATTAACTAGGTAGATCTCTAAGATCAATGGATCTAATCCAATTCCTAGATCCAGTAGGTGGACATCCAAGTCCTAAACATATATCCTATATATGCCTATATATCCAATATATACCCTAACCTTTTTCCTCTGAATCAACTAGGCCTTGGCTTTGGCACAACAAACCTGATGATCCCAGTCAAGCGCGGACCCATTGACCATGGAAGCTTCGTAATCAATGTCGATGGACAAGAAGTGGTCTTGACTTTGACCACAAACCACAACTTGGACAAGACACCAATATGGAACAAAGCCTCGTGATTCAAACACATCTTCGACGGACAAGGGCTTGACTTTGGCCAACAACCCATGCCAATATAGGATCTTGAGCAAGAATCACTCAATGGAAGGAAAAGACGCATGATATTTGATGAGGGCTTTTCGCGTGCAAATTGGCTACCAATTTCATTATCTTTGTTAAGGTCTCATCATCATACACCCTTAAACATGCATTCTAAATTCATAATAAAGCGAGTATGAAATAAATAATAATGATATGCGGATGGATACTTAACACATTGATCATAGATCAAATCTCTCCCTTTCTCACTCAAGCTAGCACTTGTATTACTTCTACCCGTTACACTACACTTCTAAAGAAACCTCATTTACATTGAGGGGAATAGGTGAGAGGAGAATACAAAGAGAATAAGGTGATAAGGCTGGACACGCAGGTCCAATTTAATAAATCGAATTTATTACAACAATTTCCAAAATTGCCCCACCCGACTAATATCCATCCGATATACATTATTCATTCATCACAACCACGTATTCACACAAAAGCATGCTATCAATCAATCTAATCAAATTAATTAATCTGATAATTATGTGATCATCCAATGTTCAAACAACGATTTGATTTTGCTCGAGTCAAACTCGTTTTGCGAATAAGTACTCAAAGTACGAATTCTTGAATTAAATTAAACTACATAATTAAATCCAATTCAACATGCATTTAATAATAATTCACTATTCAATTCCAAATTAAATATTACACTTTATTTAATAAACCTTTAACGACTTGAATTCCAAATTTAATCGCGTCGGGACTCAAAGCCCGATTAACGTCCAACGTCAATTCAATTCAAGTCTAATGGGCTTTAATTAATTTCTTTAAGGCGTGGGCTTCGGCAACCAAAGCCCAATCAAGGAGTAACCCCATAAGCCCAGAAATCAATTAGGCCCATTAGGCCCAATTAAACTTTAAAGGTTTATAAGTCGCATTTGGGCTTAACGGAAGTGGCTTTGGGCCCAATTGGATCCAATCCATTTGGCCTAAATCCAACTTTGTACAAGAAAGCCCAATAAGCCCATTTACAACATAATAAGCCCAAATCCAATTTAAGGCCTAAATAACTAAATTACATGAATCCAATTCCGCAATTTAATTACCTAAAGTGCATTACATGATTAATCACCCAAATCAATATTCCAAAACATGAAATTAGTCCAATTAATCATGCTCATTATCATCATCATATGTCCAACACATAAATGAAAAAATCAAACCCATTACATGCTTTTAGTCTCGGCCAAGGAGGGATTTTGTGTCTGATTTGGTTTCAATCCAATCGAACCCACAATCGACATCAAATCACCATCCAATTTGATTTCATACACATCCAATGTCACAAAATCAAAATTACCAAGACATTAGGGCAATATACCATTCGGCCAAGTGAAGCAAATTGGGGATTTTTGTTCAATTCAAAATTCAATCTAATTGACTTCAAATTAACATCATCCAACATCATTACAACTCATCCAATGAACCAAAATGAAAAAATTCCAAATTTCCAAAATGCTTGAAGATTCGGCCAAGATATAATTTTGGGGAAAATTATTCCAAATCAATTTTCATGAAATTGATCCAATCAACTTTCAATACAAACACATTTAAGCATATTCATCAATCCAATTTCACAAAATCATGCTCAAATTCAATTTGCCCAAATTTTAAGCCCTAAAATTTTCATGCTCAAACCTAGGCTCTTGATGCCATTGTTGGTTTCTATTAAGGTCCCGGATCGATTATAAGCATGAAAAACATTGCGAATACATATCGACGAAGTTGCGGAATACTCACATCGATCGGTTGAGACGATTTGGAGACGAATGAAGCCAAAAAGCCCACTGCCTTTCACGCCAAAACTGACCAGTCCACTGCCTCCAATTTTCATAATTTTGAGATGAAAAACGGAGCTCCAAGCCTCGTCTGACAGATCCCGACTCATGGGTGAACCTCCCTAACACCTTCGCAATAGTCACAAGTGTGCTAGCACTTGGATTTGTCCATGAAAAATCCACTCATTGCCTCCCCAAAGCTCACGCCTGTGAGCTGTGCAGTGAAGAGAAGAGAAGCCCCTTGGGCGTGTGAAAGAGAGAGGGAGAGATGGAGAGAAATGTGTAAAAATTAGTTAGTAAAGCATTTCCAAAATGCCTTATATATTTTTCAAAAAATACATTAAACAATTACCAAAAATTCATTAAAGAATTAAAATGGTAAAAGTCTTACCAACTAACACTATTTCATCTACTTCCATCTACTATTCAATGTCACTTTATCAAAGTGACATGTTGAGTGTCTATCACTCAATCAATCACATCCATCAATCAATCAATCACTCAAAGTGACTTTTGATTTGACGCTTGATGTGACGAGTGATTTGACGCTTGATGTGACTTGCGTTGCCGCACTCGAATTCGAAATACGAATGCGCTCGCAATCACACTCGGGCTCGATTTCGCTAATTCCTAATTAGCGAGTTTTCCGTCGCGTCGTAATTAAATGATTACGCCTAGCGAATTCACTATTCACATCGCTAACGAATTAATTCTAAATTAATTCGTTCGCCCGAATTAAAATCCAATTTCAATTCCGCGTCGAAATCCAATTTCGTTTAATATATCGAATATATTAATTTATCGATTAATTCCAAATTAATCGTTATCTCTCTCTAGACGATATTTTATCCTAGATAAAATATCTCCGTAATTAATCCTAGATTAATTTTCTCTTTCTTCTATATAATCCCAGATTATTAATGAGTGCGAGTTATGCGTCATCGGTGCATTATCGGGAAGCGACCCATGAGATCCCCGGATAATTCGGCAGTAAATACGGTCGTCGGAATATCCGAATCACGTACGTACCAAGTACTACGTTCTACAGATTTACGAGACAAGATCGGCTTCTAGCAAAGCACGAAGTCTATCCAATTCTCTGGTCATATTCATCTAATGAATATTTAAGATCTATATCAGGCGTAGTATACCAAGTATCGTGTATATCGGCCCAGTATCGGATAGTCACGTGCTAGGGCTGGGGCTGGATAAGTGTCTGCCCCGTCCGAAGCACATATCGGATGTCTGGTAACTAGTCTCTATAATCGGATATACATGACCTTGTCATAATATCACGATGGCCGGCCAACACTTAAGAGCACTAATTCCGTATCCTGCGTGACATCATCTCCACTATGACTGGAGTGATACTTCCGTCTTGACATCACACCCAACACTCTACGATTCTCAATATACCCAGCATTGGCGTACACAGAACCGGTTAGAGTCCTGGACGACCTCAACTAAAGCATAATGATTGTCGTAAGCATTAGCGGTGCAAGTCTCAGGTTAAGACCATACACACCTACCCTGATGTCGGACTCCCATAGACACATAGTCATAATACCAATGGGATTCCGAGGGGTCTATCCAGAGCGAAGCTGTTTCCCGTACCATCGGTGAAACACAACCTCCTATCGCACTTGTATGAGTATCCAATACCCAAATATATGAGAACTATGTTGTTGTGCCCTCACAACGCGCACAAGTGCAATACTAGCCTATTCCGCATTATCGATGTCCAGTCTCGATAATACTCCGGCTAGGGATATTTAATGATTAATCCTTCGTGGACTGATACTTTCTCATATCATCTCAATCCAGGAACTAATCATATGGACCTCTCTTCATTTATATATCTAAGGTGATCTAATCACAAATGATGAGAGTACAATTTCCTTGTCACATAGTTAATTTGTACAACAACACTATGGTCTGTACAAATAGTGACGATATGGGTCATATTATCCAACATCTTATGCGTCGGGAATCCGAGTAGAGTATTACGAGATGCTCTTAAATAAGAAATCACCTATGTGAGAGAGAAGTGGGGCCGCTTCAAAGGGAATTGTACGGGGCACAATTCTTAGAACCTCTTGCAGAACCAGGTTGATGTTCATGGCCAAAATGAGCATAACAATGAGAACTCAGATGTGTTAGGTAAAATATATGTGTGATATATGTTCTTCATTTACATGAACGGCGGGACAGTTCAAAGACATCGCGTCCACTGTCAGCAGCAGTAAATGAGATATATTTTCACAAGGAAAGTCCAAAGGCTGAGGCCTACCTATCCTATGCAGGTGTGTGAACCGTTGAACTCTTCTAGGTCAAAATAAAATGTTTTTAAAATAATTTTATTCGACGTTTTTCGCCAATTTCATTCATGTGGGGGATTGTTGGAAAAATGCTTATAAGTAAGCATTTTGAGGCTCAATTTTAAGCATGGTCCACTTCGTGTTAGTGGTTGTTATTGAATGATTCGGATACTCCTTTGTGAGAACTTCGAAATGGTATATTCATATGTTTAAAATGGTGCTTGGGTGAATGAGAAATTGTTGCTCAAAGTTCACCCATTGGTGTTGGAAAATCAAGAGAAGTTAGCTTGTCCCATATGGGAAAGCTATAGAGGGAAAATTGTGCTTATATATGATTGCTCATATGTAGATGGGTAAGAGTTATAAGGATAGAGGCTCTCTCTACGTGCGGAGGGGGGGTGCAAATCAAATCGGAATCAAGCTTGGCTCGTGTGCACCTGCGTACACGAATGCCGGACAAAATTGTGCGGGCCTGGCCCAGCCAATTTTTGCATGTCTCTTTAATTTTTCAAAGCCTTTTAAAGTTCCATAACAGTTGAATTAATGACATTAATCAACTTGGTGGTTACAAGCAATAGAAGGTCTCCCACTCATGTGATTAATTGGCATGTTAATTTCTTTAAAATGATGGAAGTGTATTTTCGTTTTTCTTTAGTTGAATACAGAAAACAAGTTCTTGTTAGGAGAGTTCAAACACTTCAGCTGTTCGTTGCAGTCGAATTTGGTGGTGCCCAATTTCGTCTATTTTCCGTTGCATCCTGGGAAACAGACGTCTCGCGTTCTACTGCACCAATCGGTAGGGGACGAATTTGTTTTAAGGAGATTATTGCCGCATCAACAAGCCTCGGAATTCTCTCGGTTCGCGCTGCTTTCGTGCTGGGGTTTTACTGTCGACTATTTTACTTATTTCTCGTTCTCTGTATGTACTTGTCATGTTGCTATTCTGTTTATTGTATCACTTTCGTTAATTGTATCATTTCTGTTCAGCTTACTGTTTGTTCAAAGTCCATTGTAAAAACACAGTAAACCAAATAAGTTGTAATAGTGGGTGGGTGAGTTAATTTATCAAGCAGCTAGTATCTAAGTAACTTGGTTATAGATTCTACGTTGTGAATGTACTCAAATTAATAGGGTAGTTTTAGAAACTTCTTTTTTAGTTATTAAAGTTTGAGTCTTTTAGAAATTTACCTTCACAACAACGTGGTCAATATTTATAAATGTTATTTCCAATACGGTGAGGTATACATGAAAAGATATACCAACGCACAAGTTATGAATTTATAATTAGAGAAAGGGAAATATTAACTTCATCATAATAAAGTCATCTAATTTCTGAGTTTATTCAAAGTATTTGAGATTTTGAGATATAGTATTCTTAATGTGGCAATTATTGTGTGAATAATGAATCTCTCAAGTGAGGGGACAACCCTTATTATAACAAATAGGTGGTCATATTTTGAGAAAATTATTTACTCTCTAATTTACACTTGTGTGTTTCAGTATTAATTAGGTTTTCCTTGTGAATGCTTTTCAAGAGTATCCGAAGATGTTGGATCTATATCGGAAAGACTTGCTCCAAAGGCTTGTGGAATAGATTATTATGGACATTTCATACCTGGACAATGTGATATAAATTATCTTCAAGGCATGTTTGGGCCGAGTACATAACTTTAGAGTAATCTGATGGTGACACATCATCAAGGGGACACACATCGTTGGGTACATATCAGAGAGGACATGTCATCAAGTGAAATGATCCACATCATCAAAGAGGGTGCGTGTTGGAGTCCAGCATGCATGACAACTGTAAGTTCCAGCTGCATGAAGTTGGCAACACATTTTGCCAACTGCCAAAACTTGTGCCACTGTACCACACGTTTTGACAGCTAATAAAAGGAGCCCCAAATCACATTGTTTAGCATCCTAAATCCCAAATCAGAGTGAAACATAGAGAGTAAAGAGAGTTTGAGATTTTTTTGTAAAGCTTTGAATAGCTTTGTAATTCTTTTGTTTAAGTAATAAAGAATAGTTTTTTCTCTCATTTCTCTCCTCTATAGTGATTGTTTATCACAAACAAGTGGTATCAGAGCTAAGGTTACATGGAGGGATCCCGAAACTCAAAAATAAAGCTTCGGTTCGGAAAATTGGTTCCGACGAAAGTTGTCAAAAATTAATTTTGAGCATACTATCGGTTTTTTCACGACGAGACGAGCACAGTGGTATTTTCCGGCGATTAAACGGAGGTTAGACGACCCCGCACGCGCCAGGCAGAGGACAGCTCAAGCGCCCGACGCGCGCCACGCGCCTCCACGCGCTGCTGAAGGTTGAAGACGCTGAGTCAGCGCCACGTCAGCGTCCAGTCATCCGCCACATCAGTCGTCAGGCACAGTCATCAGCACAGTCAGCACACCACGTCAGCAACCATATGTCATTCAGTCAGCGCCACGTGTCTGACATGTGTCTGCCATGTTAGCAATAGTGCCACGTCAACAAAATTTTTGATGAATTTCAAAAAGGTCACTATACTTTCTTGAAATTATATTTTAGCCCCTGAACTTTCAGAAATTATACTTTGACCCCTGTAACTTCTGAAAATTTTCATTTTGGTCCCTGTGTAGGATTTTGACAAACGAAGTATCATTTCCACCATTTTCGACCATTCCGGACGCAACGGTGAGCTCTGTTTTTGAAATTCTGCTTTGAATGTTTTATGATGGATGAGAGCAACGAAAAAATGATTTTGTTGACTAGCACAAATTATTTTCAAATGGAGAGGAATGATGAAAGACCTTCTATATGTGAAGGACTATGATGTATCGGTTTTTCTAGAGGAGAAACCAGAAGCAATGTCCGAAGAAAGGTGGAATAATCTTCACCAGAAGACATGCAGTACTATTCGTCAGTGGATCGACGATAGTATAGTGAACCATATTAGTGAAGATACAAATGAACGTGTCTTATGGAGAAAGCTGTATGAGCTTTTTCGAGCAAAGACTGACAACAATAAGCTGTACTACATCAAGAAGATGATGGGGTTGAAATACGATGAATGTATAGCTATGGCGGACCATAATAATGATTTCCTCGGCACCATGAAAGAATTGTCTAGATTGGGCATAGACTTCGGTGATGAGGTAAATGACTTAATACTTCTAAATACGTTATCAGAATCTTGGGAAACGTTTAGATCCACGGTGATAAATTCAGCCTCATATGGGAGAGTCACACTGGATATGGCAAAAACCAGAATCTTCGAGGAAGAAAAGATGATGAGAATGCAAGGGACAACATCAGCCTCAACCTCAGAAGCTTTAATGACTGAGAAGAACAACAAAAAGGGGAGGAGTTAAAGCCGAGGCCCAGGTAGATCAGACAAGAGTAGAGGTAAATCAAGAACAAGAGATATAGAATGCTACCATTGTAAAAAGAAAGGCCATATGAAGAGGGATTGCTACAAATTGAAGAAGGAGTAGTCCAGAACAACAACAGAATGGATAATGACTCTAATTAAGAAAGAGTTGTTACTGCCACCACTGAAAAAACCTCCAAAGAATTCCTCATTATCTACGAGGAAAATATTGTGAATCTTGCCAGCCACGAGACCAGTTGGGTGATAGATAGTGGTGCCTCCATACACGCCACATCTCGCAGAGACTTCTTTTCATCTTACACACCAGGTGACTACGGAGCTGTAAGGATGGGGAATGACGGCCAGTCCAAAGCCATCGCTATTGGAGACATCTTCCTTGAAACAAACAACGGAACAAGGCTAATGTTGAAGGGAGTCAAGCACATCCTAGACATCCGGTTAAACTTGATCTCAATAGGCAAGCTGGATGATTAAGGTTTCTGCAGCACCTTTAGTGACGGCACATAGAAGCTCACTAACGGATCAATGGTGATGGCACGAGGTAAGAAAGATTCAACATTGTATTTGATGCACGCTAAACTTTCCAATAGTAGCATAAATACAGTCAATAGTAATGAGGCAAACAAGCTATGGCATAAAAAGCTCGGTCATATGAGTCAAACGGGGATGGAAGTACTGCGCCGAAGGAATGTTCTTCCCGGGTTGAAGAACTCACACTTATAGATGTGTGAACACGGCATCGCTGGAAAGCAGAACAGGGTATCCTTCCAGAGCTCCCCGCCCCAACGAAAATCGGAGGTACTTGATCTCATACATTCAGATGTATGTGGTCCGATGCAGACAAGAATACTCGATGGGTCATTTTATTTTGTGACATTTATAAATGATCATTCAAGAAAGATATGGGTATACACCTTGAAGACGAAAGATCAAGTGTTGAGAGTGTTCAAGGAGTTTCATGCCCTGATAGAGAGAGACACCGGTAAGAAACTGAATTACATTATAACAGACAATGGTGGAGAGTACATAGGTCTGTTTGATCAGTATTGTAAGATGCAAGGAATTCGACATCAAATGACACCTCCCAAGACACCTTAGCTGAATGGCCTAGCTGAGAGGATGAACAGAACCTTGTGCGAAAGGGTCAGAAGCTTGCTCTCACAAGCCAAGCTACCGAAGACATTTTGGGGGGAGGCACTCAGCACAACCGTACATATTTTGAACATATCCCCAGCAGTTGCACTAAAAGGTAATGTTCCTAATCAAGTCTGGACAGGAAAAGAAATGTCATATGATCACTTACATGTCTTTGGGTGCAAAATATTTGTACACATCCCAATAGACGAGAGATCCAAACTTGATGCAAAGACGCGACAATGTGTCTTTATTTGCTATGGTCTGAATGATTTCGGTTGCAAACTGTATGATCCTGGTGAGAAGAAGATTCTCAGAAGCTGAGATGTTGTCTTCGTTGAAGATCAAACTATAGAAGATATCAGAAAAGAACTAAAGACAATGCCCCAGCAATACAGAAATGTTGATGTGAATCCAGAACCTCATACATCGGTGCCAATACATGTTGAAGATGAGGTTCCCAATCATGAGAGTACAAGTGTTGAAGCTCCCAGAGATGATGATCATGATCAACCACTAGTACCAGAAAGCTACACAAATAGTTCCACAGATAAGGTCTGACAGAGAAAGGCGACCTTCAACAAAATACTCTGCATATGATTATGTGCTGCTTACTAACGGGGGAGAACCCGAGAGCTACAAAGAGGCTGTGGAAACAGAGAACAAGGAAAAGTGGGAGGTAGCCATGCAAGATGAGATGAAATCTTTGCATGACAATCACACTTTCGAGTTGGTGAAATTGCCAAAAGGAAAACGGGCTTTGAAGAACAAATGGGTGTACAGAGTGAAGTAACATGAACACACTTCACAACCCCGGTACAAAGCCAGACTAGTTTTCAAATGATTAAATCAGAGGAAATGCATTGACTTTGATGAAATCTTCTCTCCAGTTGTGAAGATGTCATCCATCAGAGTGGTACTCAACTTAGCAGCAAGCCTCGATTTGGAGATTGAGCAGATGGATGTCAAGACCGCATTTCTTCATGGGGATCTGGAAGAAGAAATTTATATGGAGCAACCAAAAGGCTTCAAATTCAAAGGAAAAGAGGATTATGTGTGCAGACTCAGGAAAAGCCTCTATGGTTTGAAACAGGCACCGAGACAGTGATACGTGAAGTTTGAGTCAGTTATGGGGGAGCAAGGATACAAGAAGACTACTTCAGACCATTGTGTTTTCGTTCAGAAATTTTCTGACGATGACTTTATCATCTTATTGTTGTATGTAGATGCTATGTTGATAGTTGGCCGGAATCAATCGAGGATTGATGATTTGAAGCAGCAATTGAGTAAGTCTTTTGAGATGAAAGACTTGTGGCCGGCAAAACAGATTCTTGGCATCAGGATCGGTCGTGATCAAAAAGCCAAGAAATTATACTTGTCACAGGATGAGTACAACGAGAAGGTACTTCAGCGATTTCAGATAGACAAGGCTAAAGCGGTTAGCACTCATCTTGCTACCCACTTTAGATTGAGTACAAATCAGAGTCCCTCTACTGAGACAGAGAATAAGAAAATGAAACAGGTTACATGCACCTCAGCAGTGGGAAGTCTCATGTATGCCATGATATGCACAAGGCCAGACCTAGCACACGTAGTTGGATTGGTCAACCGGTTTATGTCAAACCCAGGAAAAGAACACTGGAATGCTATCAAATGGATAATACGGTATCTTCGAGGCACATCCAAAATGAGACTATGTTTTGGAAGTAACAAGCCAGTGTTAATGGGCTATACCGATTCAGATATGACAGGTGATGTGGATACCCGTAAGTCTACTTCGGGGCATCTAATTACTCTATCAGGGGGAGTTGTAGCATGGCAGTCAAGTTGCAGAGATGTGTTGCACTCTCTACAATAGAAGCATTCATTGCAGTAACGGAAGATTGCAAGGATTACTGTGGATGAAGAAATTTCTTCAGGAATTGGGTTTTAAGCAGGAGAAGTACACTTTGTACTGTGATAGCCAGAGTGCTATCTACCTTGGTAAAAATTCTACTTTTCACTCGAGGTCAAAACATATCGATGTGAGGTATCACTGGATACGGGACGTCCCGAGTTCAAAGCTTTTAGAACTCAGAAAGATTCACACTGATGACAATGGTGCCGATATGTTCACAAAAGTTTTATCGAAGGAAAAGCTTGAAATATGTCGTGTCATAGTCGGGATGACAAAACTCTCCATATAGTCAAAGTATGGAGATACAGAGAACTACGATTTGCTTGATCCCAACTCAGGGTACGTAGGCAGTCATACAGATGCAGTCAGGGGTTGATCCTTTTGAGGATCCGGTTTGGGTGATTGATGGTCGGCTGAGATTTTAGGGCAAATCTTCACCGATTGGGAGATTTGATGGAGTCCAGCATGCATGACAGCATGCAAATGCATAACAGCTGCAAGTTCCAGCTGCATGAAGTTGGCAACACGTTTTGCGAACTGTCAAAACGTGTGCCACTGTAGCACACGTTTTGACAGCTATAAAATGAGCCTCGAATCACATTATTTAGCATCCCAAATCCCAAATCAGAGTGAAACATAGAGAATAAAGAGAATTTTTTGTAAAGCTTTAAAGTAGTTTTGTAATTCTTTTGTTGAAGTAATAAAAGAAAAGTTTTCTCTCATTTCTCATCTATAGTGATTGTTTATATCATAACAGTGCATTATGGAAGGCACGTGTAAGGGAAGACATGTCATCAAGTGAAATAATCCGAATCATCAAAGAGGTGGGTCGTGAAAGACTCGTATAAAAGGAAAACAGGTTACTGAGGAGGACACGTGACATTACGTAAGTGGGTGATTATTTTAGACACCCACACTTGAATTTGGGATAAATTCAAAACCCACTCATAAAAAAGCCAGCAGAAGCAAAGCAAAGTAATAAGTATTGCTTCCCTACGCAATGAGGGCAAGAAGCAGGAGAGAGCCATAAGCACTTTTTGGGAAATTAAAATGGCTTGATGAAACAAAACGTCATGACAACGTCGAACTGATGTCATCATAAACCCAACAAATTAACAAAATTACAAAAGGGGTAGATTCTCGTGGGAAATACTAGTGGTGGTACAGCTATCATCAAATGTTTGAATAGGGGTATTAAAAAGAAACACCCACAATAACTTAGAAAGGTACACAAAAGATGAAAAGATAATTAAAACAATGGGGACCAATACAACAATGCGTGTGACCACAAACTCAAAGGCTTCTTAATAATAATAATAATAATAATATAATAATAATAATAATAATAATAATAATAATAATAATAATAATAAGAACTCTTCTTTAAGCTTCCTCACTCGCAAAAGCAAATAGTATATATATGGTCTACAGACAGAGAAAATTATATGACAGTGCTTAGTGACTGATCTAATAAGGTAAAAGAAAGCCTCCGTACCAAAATTATGCAGATTTAGTAGCACCATGGGAGACATTTCAAATGTGCTTGTTGGTTTTGTTTTGTTTTTTTTTAGGATTATTTATATATTAAATTTGTTATTATTTTATTATTTTTCTATCAAAATCTTATTTTACTGTTAGTTGACTGTTATATTTTAACACTAAGATCAATTAACGAAAAAATGATAAAATATTAGATTTTGTATAACTTTAATAATAAAATTGTTATTTTACCATTAATTTAATAGTAAAATGTAATATTTCAAAATTCACATTACCTAATTGTTATTTTACCATCATTTTATATATATATATATATATATATTATTGATGAATTTACCTTTTTTTCTAAATATACTTATCTATCTAGATCACTTAATTAAAATCAATGTTCGCCAAGAGGGTAGCAGAGACAAGCGGTTGTTTGAGGATCCTAAAATTTACACAAAATTAGGACTTTATTTAAGATCAGTTTTGTTTTATTATTTTTTTTCGGCTCAAATTTTTATTTCTAAGATTGGCCCCAAATATGAAGCTTTCAACAAAAAACGCATACTATTCTTTTTTTTTTTTTGGCTCAATATTAGACTCTAAATTGAGAATGGCCACATTTTAGGTTTTTTATTTTTTTTATTTAAGGATAGAGACCATATTTTAAAAACTCGTCTAGTGTCCCCAAAACTTAGGGTTCCCCTAATTAAAATGCAACACGAAAGTGATTAAAATAAGTTGGATATACTTTCAAATAGGGGTGTAATCGAACCAATTATGCTTGGCTCAACTCGGCTCGATAAATATTTATATGAGTTTGAAGTAATATATATACATATAGTCGAGTTGTATAGTCGAGTATATTTCAAATAGTGTTCGTGAGTCAAATATGTGTCTAGTCGAGTTTTTGCGAGTCGGTCTCATTTAATAATCGAGTTATTATTTTCGAGTTTAGCAACATATTTAATAAACGAATTTATCTCGAACCAAGCCAAATACGAGTTGAGCTCGAACTATTTATGAATGGTTCGGTTCATTTACTGTCATACTTCCAAATTATCAAACTGTTTGTAACTTTACATAACTGTCTTAATTACCCAGGTCCTGTTGGTCAAGAACTCAAGGCATGATTCTTCATCTTCTTTTTCACTCTTGTTTACCGTAAACACATCATAAGTCATAAGGAGCATTAGACCTCTTTAGGCCAAACCGGCAAAATCTAGAGCTCCTGGATAAAGAAAAAAAGCAGAGTGATTAGAAACCCGGTTTACCGAGCCATATGCTAAAAGTGATTTGAGACACTATAATTCCATAGCCTTATAGCCTTCTTGGCCTTTGTAAGTCCTCTTTTCTTTTCTTTTTTTCTTTTTTTTAACGAGGCCTTCGTAAGTTCTCATAGTCAAACCAAATAGAAATATCAACTTCTCATAATTACAATTCAGCCTCAACATAAGAAAAAACAACCAAAAAACCCAAATTTATATATTTTCTACTAGGTAGAGTTGACTATATGGACCCTATAATGTTATTACTCTCTCTATGAAATCATTATCTCATTAAACCCAATAAAATATAAATTTTCTTTACAATTTTTCTCTATATCAACTTAAATCTTTTCAATATCACTTCACATGTGACAATACCGATTGTTCTCCTTCTCTCATCGAGATATTTAGATGTTCATGTTTTATATATATATCTTAACCATATTAATTTTGTTTTTATCATATTATATTCAATCGATGTTATACTCATTTTCTTCAAATTTTCATTATTTCTAATATTTTTAGACATGTCGATATTTTATTATCCAATATTTTAATCCATAAAGTATTATAAGTCTCAAGGCCGTTAATTTATATTTAAGCTAATCAGACGTTGTAATTGCACAAAACCGCAACCACTGCTTTCAGCTTGATTGAATTTTATAAGTAACATCTCAATATATATATATATATATATATATATGTCATTTGATTATATTTGATTTATGGGCAAAGCTCCCCTTGGGAAAACGCATGCTTTTGGCGCTCGCTGTCTCTCTAAACCAGGCTAATGCTCTACGCTATTCATCATGACAAGGCCTTGTCCAATCCCCATATTTAGTTGATAATAAAGTGAAAATTTCACGCGTGCCAATTTAACTTTTGCAAAACCTGTTAAGTTGAGTTTCTTAGAACACAATTCTCTTCTATATGTAACTGAAACCCAAGAAAGAAACTAATAAATTGAAATGGAGAGAAAGAGAGAGAGACGTGGAGTGTGTTCCAAGACACAATGATTACATGGTCTTGGGGAAGCAGAAAGGGTGGTGTGGACATAGCCAAGAGTATGGAAGAACGTGGGTCTTGAGCTTGACCAACTCTTGTAAATTCTATTAATGTTCTTGCTAATAAGTGCTATAAGGACATTCATTAAAAATTCATTTTAGGAAATTTTTGACATCATTTATATAGGAAATGAAAAAAAATCTCAAAATATTGATTATTTTTTCTCTTTTTCCCATCAAATTCCCATCAAAACTTTCTTAAAATAGATTCTTAAAGAGTGCAACCGTTAGCATTTCCCTTCTATTAAATAGGTTTAAATGAACCATAATATTTCATTATGTTCTGCCATTAGTCTACCTAATCATGGTTGAATATTGTAATATCAGCATTATCACTTACCCCCGTAATAGTATTGAGTATAGCTCACACAGGTAATCGGTTAGAGCCCATACATTTGAGTCAAAATGAAGAGTCTCAAATTTAAGAAAAGTTCATATCCATTGTCACAAGAAAATTAAAAAAAAAATCTCTTTTTTATATGTAGAAGATCATATAATATATATAAACTCGTCTACGGTCTCCAAAAATTTAAGGCTGCCCCCGACTAACCCTCATACCACACAATTGTAATTGGGAGACACGATATTTGCTATGATACCATTCGATACAACCCCAATAAAAACAAAATAAAAGAGTGTCTAAAGATTAATAAACACCAGTTAAATATATTTTTATGCAACGTATGACAAATACATCATAACACCGAGGGCTATACTACTGTCAATAAGGCTTAAAAAAAAAAAAAGCAAATATAAGAGAAAAGGTTGGGTTCGTTTAGCTAGTAGCTATGTTAAGGCTTTTATCATGATTGATAGTATCAGCCTTTTCTTTTTTTTGGGTCTTTGGTCGGTCGACAATCTGTGTGTTGGGTGTTCACTGTGTTTGTTTTTGTGTTTCCCATCCTTCACTCTCTCTTTCTCTCTCCCACTGCTTCTACACAGAGTGTAATTATACACTTTGAACCAATCACTAAGCAACAAATAATCTATTTTATATAAGCTGTCCGATTTTAACTTTGTGCTAGCTGCAGAAATAATACAATAAAATTAATTTTAAAAGATCCTCACCCATGATAGCAACAGTGATGATGAATTGAGAATGCCGTAGGAAGAAAGTAAAGGAGACTAGTAGTAGTACTTACAGGCTCTCTCTCTCTCTATATATATATATATATTCACATATAATTTTAGATCATGAGCAAAAGAAAGAAACAAAGAAACCAAAAAGATACCAAAGAGTCATCACCATCACCTCTCACAAAGGCGTGGCAGCAGGGCAAAAAAAAAAACCTACCCCCAAGTTAGTGAAAGAGATATCGAAAGATCATCACTCACAACAAGTGACCACTGAAAAGACGGTCCATTTTATTCATATGTAACAACATAATCAAAAGGAATCATGTGCGGTTTGAAGGAAGAAGATCAAGGGCAGTGTTCTCAAACTATTCATAACATACAAGGCTACCAAGAACAGTTATTTTTTCATCAACAACAAGTGCAGATGATGCAGCAGCAGCAACAACAACACCAAACTATTCATATACCTGAAGTTTCACCAATCTTACCATGGTCTTTCACTCAGGCTCACTCATTCAACCCGGCGGCCCACTTTGGACAGAACCCAGTTCGTGAAGTACAGGACCCATTTCTTCTCCCTCCTCCGCATCCATCAACAACATCATATGGGGGTTTGATCAACAGAAGGGCATATGATGGTTCATCAACTCATGATCATCTCAGAATCATTTCTGACACTTTTGGACCAATGGCTTATCAACCCGCCGGTTCAGCCCCCTTTGGGCTGCAAGCTGAATTGAACAAAATGACTGCTCAAGAAATCATGGATGCTAAGGCTCTTGCTGCTTCTAAAAGTCACAGTGAAGCTGAGAGGAGAAGAAGAGAAAGAATTAACAACCACCTTGCTAGGCTTCGCAGCTTACTCCCCAGCACAACCAAAGTAAGTATCATGAAATCAAACAAAAAAAAAACATTAAAATTGAAAAGAAAACCAAAAAAACCCTTAAAAATTCTCACGCGTACAACATGGTATTAAATTATATATGGGAGTGTCATATGCGATATGCCTTTTGAATGCCCTTTTTTTTATTATTAATTACAATGATCTTTTCTTTATTCGAAGATTGTTTCTAATATGAAATCGAATATCAACCCTAACATTAATATATAGTTGTATTTTTTTTAGAAACAAAAAAAAAAAAAATAAATAAAAAAATTTATCTTTTGGTTTGATCTTCTGAATCTAGTGGTAGTTTCGAGGAGATATTTAAGAAAAATCCTACTGAATGAACCGGACTTTCGTTCGATGTAAAAATTGAGGGTTACTCCAAACAAAACAAACTGCTATCGAATTTATTTAGATGGAGGAATTTTGCATAAACAAAAACAACCATAATATAAAGAATTATGTGGTTAGACTTGTGAGGCCTAGGTCTACTAAATGAGGGAGGATTTATCTTATGTGAACTCATGTGGATCAGATTATCTCGTGATTATTGATTCAACAGCTCGGTTTTGGATCCTAATTCCCTTGATAAAGAGGAACTAACCAGCAGTTTTTAAGGAATTAAAGAGAGACAAACCTACTATTCTTGTCATGCAATTTTAATACCTGCATTATTAATGAAAATGATATTGTTCTGGTTTTGATATATACAGACTGACAAAGCATCATTGCTAGCCGAAGTAATCCAACACGTGAAAGAGCTAAAACGGCAGACTTCATTGATAGAGGAAACGAGTCCGGTACCGACGGAAATGGATGAGCTAACCGTGGATGCATCGGACGAGGATGGTAAGTTTGTGATTAAAGCTTCAGTTTGTTGTGAAGACAGGTCTGATCTCTTACCTGACCTCATAAAGACATTGAAAGCATTACGTTTGAGAACTCTAAAAGCTGAAATCACAACACTCGGTGGACGTGTAAAGAATGTTTTGTTTATCACTGGAGAAGATCAAGATTCGAGTTGCAGTACTGGCAGTGGCAGTGAGCAGCAGCAGCAGCAGCAATATTGCATAAGCTCAATCCAAGAAGCATTGAAAGCAGTAATGGAGAAGACTTCTGGTGATGAGTCTTCTTCTGGAAATGTTAAGAGACAAAGAACCAATCTTAATAACCTTGATCAACACAGGTCTCTTTGAATTTAATTACTGGGTGTGTGTTTTTTTTTTTTTTTGTGTTTTTTTTTTTGTTTGTTTGCCTTTTATATTGTCATGAGTAATGATGGTGTGTGTTCTGTGTACTTACTTACATGAACCCTAAAAATATAAAAATGGAGAGAGGGGCAGTTTGTGATGATTGATGATGATTCTTCCCATTTGATTTTGTTCAGAAGATTACAAAAAGCTTTATGCCCAAATGGGATGAGAGTTCACATAATATTTCACTTTCCCACGAAAAAGATGAAAAATGTTTGGGAGAAAAAAACGAGAAAAAACAAGGACAAAAATACAGCTAAAATAATATACCAGCTAAAATGTTTAGTTGTATATTATTTTTAAATGCAACTAAAACTACATCGCTTTGGCTGTGTTTTGTCCCATGTTTGTCCCATTTTGTCTTCATATTTGTACTTGTTATGAAATGGTGACGATGGTTATGGTTTTTGTATGAAATACTGATTGAAATTCGAATTTTTATTAAATTCAATATTTTTGATGAAAATTTATCTTGAAACCAACACAAGTTTTTATTTATGATAAAAAATTATCATGAATCTCTATCAAAATATTTATTTGAAAAAAATTTTCTTCTCGAATCACGTACTAAACCCATTTGAAAAGAAATTGAAATTTAAGATTTTCTACCCACCTTAATCCCCATCATCACTTGCCTTGTTCTTGTTGCTTGTCATGGACTCATGGATTGTATTAATCGCAAGTTATAGATCGGATGTACATAAAGCACAATATTTGTTGATAGTAATTTTTGGACACCGGGCCCCAGCAAGGCAAAAAGGGCATATGAGTGATTTTCATTTCTAAGGTTCAATGGTCCAAACCCGAGGAACGGGGACGTCAGGTCCAGCTTAGGGGTTGAGGTCGGTTCACATTTGTCGAAAGATCCGAGGAGTGAAGATGTTCAGAAAAACGGAGGGGGTTAAGTCCTCGGGACAGACCAGACTTGATAGCCCGATATAGGTAGGATGGCTAATGTTTCAGTTCTCAACTTGGTGAGGCGGGTCGGGATGGTAATGGTATGGTCAGGATCGAATGACGTAAGCCCTGCATGAGAAATTGCACCTCTCGAAGAAGTCTAAGATGGCATATTACAGGCTAGAAGTAGCGTATGGCAGAGGGTTTAATAGCATGGTTTAAAGAAATGTTAGGTGGCAGAGTAATTTTCGGCGAAGCAGTTGGGGCAAAGAGCCT
This sequence comes from Zanthoxylum bungeanum, assembly GCA_019454045.1. Classification (NCBI taxonomy): domain Eukaryota; kingdom Viridiplantae; phylum Streptophyta; class Magnoliopsida; order Sapindales; family Rutaceae; genus Zanthoxylum; species Zanthoxylum bungeanum. The sequence continues at coordinate 602 of SKCR01011220.1, read as the reverse complement.
TAGCATTGATTGCAGACTCACGTGGCTGATGTCACCAAATTGATGTAATAGTGTAATTTGCCCTAGTATATAATGGGCTTGGGAGTTCATTGTAAAGGGATGAAGAAAATATACTTAGTGAGTACTTCAAAGAAGAGAAAATAGAAAACTTCTAAAAGAGATCATATGTGGGTCGGTTCAATCCGAGCACTTGTAAAAAGAGGTTGGTCAAACCGGACCACATAATAAAGTCTTCATTTTCCTTGTGTCTGTGGACGTAGGTCGGATCCATTCCACCGAACCACGTTAAATCATTTGTTTGTTGTGTGCTTTCTTGACTCTTGCTAAGTTTGTATTTGGCCCCCTAAACCAAACAAATTCACATTTGATGAGAGATTGTTTGAGGAGTGTTCTTCCAGAACTAACATTGGAAAGAAAATCAACCGTCAACAGTTGGCGCCGTCTATGGGAAAATGGTACAAAAAGTAGCAAACACGTTGAGGCGATGGCAGGAGAGAGGAACCATAGATCTTCAGAGGATTCAATGACGGAATGGATGAAAGAGGTGTTGAGGGAATACTTTCAATAGCTCATGATTGAGCTGTCGAATGAAATGTAAAAGA
>SKCR01011219.1:0-21826 GCA_019454045.1 Zanthoxylum bungeanum | reverse complement strand
GTTCACACATAATTTCATGTCTTGATTTGATCTTGGGACCTTAGAATTTACCAACAGACATATCATTTCTTGGAAATGGCATTCCCATAATTCAATCGGTGAAAGCTTGGCTTTCATGAAAATTCTCCATAGAATACTTGGGAGATGCAACCTTTATTCTAGGAATAATGATCTACTGGGATAGATCTAAAAGTTGTTGGCACTCTCCGAGAACTCGTACATTGAAAAGATGTACGTGACTTGGTATCTCATAGGCTTTGAGCATATGGAGTCACAATCAGGCCAATCCAGATGATGGTCACTGGATTGATGTTAAGAACATCCTTAAGTATCTTAGATTAACTAAGGATGATTTCTTAAGCTATAGAGAAGGAGAACTTGAAGTGACTGGGTTCACCGTTGCATGTTTCCTAACCGACAAAAATGACTATAAGTCGTAATAAGGGTACTATATTGTTTGAATAACGGAACAGTGGGCACGAAATCTTCCAAGAAAGATAATGTTGACGAATAAACAATAAAAATGAATATTGATGCTGCTGAGGCAGCAAAAGAAGCAATTTTCGATCTATAAAATTCATAATTAGATTAGGATTAGCTAAGTTAGGCTACAGTACAGTCTAATGAACCATGGTCTCATCAACGATCCAAGTATATAGTTCAACTATTCCATCTGATTCGTCGGATCATACATCGTGGCGATGTGATGATCGAATAAATCGCATCCGATGATAACCTTGCAAATCCGCTGACGAAAACTGTTTCTCAGCAGAAGTTTGAGCAACCAGTACATAGTTTAAGTGTATGACACTTGAGTGATTGGCTACAGGCCAAGTGGGAGATTGTTGGACAATAATGACCCATAACATCACTATTTGTACAGAGCATGGTGTTGTGGTACAAATAAACTATGTGATAAAGGAAATTGCTCTTTTATCATTTTAATTGGATTACCGGGATATATAAATGATAAAAGTCCATATTATTAGTACCAGATTAATAAGATATGAGACAGTATTAATCCACTAAGGTTTAATCAAAATATCCCTAGTCATAGTATTATCGAGACTGGACATCGATAATACGGAATAGACTAGTATTACACTTATGTGTGTTATAGAAGCGTAACGACATGGTTCTCATATATTTGGGTATTGGATACTTATTCAAGTTTAATAGGAGATTCTGTTTACCGATGGAACGAAAATAGCTTCGCTCTGGATAGACCCCTCAGAATCCCATTGGTAGTATGACTATGTGTCTATGGGAGTCCGAATCGGGGTGGGTGTATTTGGTCTTAACCTGAGACTTGCATCACTAATACTTGCGACAATCAATATACTTTGGTTTTGGTCGTCCGGGGCTTTAACAGGTTCTGTGTATGCCTCTTCTGGGTATACTGAGAATCGTAGTGTATTGGGTGTGATATCAAGATGGAAGTATCACTCCAGTCATATGGAGATGATCATGTATGATACAGAACTAGTACTATTTGGTACTGCAGTCATCGGGATAATATGACTAGGTCATGATTATCCCGATTATAGAGACTAGTTACCAGATATCCGATATATGCTTCGTACGGGGCAGACACAATTCCAGCCCTAGGCCTAGCATGTGATATTGATATTGGATGGTAATATGCAATATTATGTATACTACGCATGACACAAATTATATATTCCTTAAAAGAATATTTCTGGAGAATTGGGTAGGCACGGTGCTTTGCTAGAAGCCAACCATGTCTTGTAAATTGGTAAGAACGTCCTGGTACCGGGTACGCATGTGTTCGGATAGTCCGATGACCGGATTTACTGCCAACATATCCATGGATCTCAGGGTCGCTTCCTGAAGATTCACCGATGATGTATGACTCGAACATAATTAATCTGGATTAATTAGAAGAGAGAGAAAAATTAATCTGGATTAATTACGGCGAGAATTTTATCTGGAATAAAATTCAATTAATAGAGAGAGAACGATTAATTCTGAATTAATTGATTAAAATATATATTCGATATATTATATGAAATTAGATTTCATAAGGGAATAAAATTGGAATTTAATTCGGGCGAACAAATTAATTTAGAATTAATTCGCGAGGGACTTTAATAGTAATTTTGCTAGGCATAATTATTTAATTAAATTTGATTTAATTAAGTTGCAACGAAAAATCGTTAATCAGAATTAACGAACCCGAGCCCGAAATATGTTTGCGGGCCCACTCGGATTTGAATTCAAGTGGGGCCCACAAGTGACATCACTAGTCAACTTTGTTTACCTTTTGGTTGATGGAAGTTGGTGGTTTGTGGGAAGCTTGTAAACAACACACTCTTACTTTATGTCATTTGGAATGACTTTTACCAATTTTTTTTTGGTAATAGGTAATTGATTTTTGGAAAACATTTACACACAACACAAGTAACAAAAACACATTCTCTCTTCATCTCTTTGGCCTAGGGCCGAATCACTTCCCACTTTTTCTCTCCATTGTGGCGTGAACCTATGATTCCCATTTCTTGATTTTTGATTCAAAAATCTTAAGTGCTAGCACACAAATGGGGTCATTCAAAGGTGTTAGGGAAACCTATCCAAGAGTTTGGATTTCTAAGTTCAAGCTTGGAGCTAAACCATTTATACAAAGAGGAGCATGGAGCACACTGAAAGGAAGCAGAATTTTTGTTATCTCTACATCCAATTGCCAATCAAAGTGAGTATCATTTCCGCAACTTACTTTGTTAATTCACACAAATTTTATGCTTATTAGATCCTTGTCATTGTTCTTAGAGAACCCAACATACAGGCCCATGTTTAGCTAGGCTAGAGGTGGTTATGAATACTTCGTAACCTTTAATGATGTTGCATCGTTTTTGGTTATGTGTATCTTATGAAACACAAGTCGGATCTTTTGATAAATTCAAAGAGCTTTGACACGAAGTAGAAAAACAGACCGACAAAAGTATTAAAACATTGCGGTTGGACCGTGGTGGAAAATACTTGAGTAATATGAGTTTCTCGATTACTTGAAAGAGTATGGTATTCTTTCAGAGTGGACTCCTCCCATAACACCTCAATTGAGTGGTGTGTCTGAACAGAGAAACCAAACTTTGTTGGACATGGTAAGGTCAATAATGAGTCGCAATGAGCTACTAATTTCCTTCAGGGATACGCATTGAACAATGCAATACTTATTTTGAATAAGGTTCCGTCAAAGTCTATTGGACAGACTCCATATGAAATATGGACAAGAAAGAAACTGGGTTTCTCAATCCTGAAGATTATGGGATGATGGGCATATGTTAAACGTTTGGATGGTACAAAACTAGAACCCAAATCAGATAAATGCTTATTTATAATTGGTTATCCTAGGGAAACCAATTTCCACAACCACAAGAGAACAAAAATATTTATTGCTCTCCATACGGTTTTCCTTAGAGGAATTCCTGAATGTAATGGTAAGTGGGAGGAAAGTAGAACTCGATGAAAACATCAGATGATACTGTTCCTGACACCGATCCCCTCACGGAACACGAACAGTTCATCAGGGATGAGACTGTTCCACAATCTTCTAATACACAAGAACCGCGTAGGGTCGCAGAGAGTTAGAAAACAACCTGAGATGTATGGGTTTCTGATCTCACCTCATGTAGACATTAATCTTATTGAGGATAATAAACCGGCTATGTATGAGGAAGCGATACAAGGTATCGACTCCGCTTTATAAAAAGAGGCCATGAAGTCTGAAATGGATTCAATGTATATAACCAAGTCTGTGTTGGGTTTCTATTAAGTCCCAAGGATCAATTCAAGCAAGAAACATATATGTGAATACTCGTAAAAGTATGGCGGAATCATACTTAAAACGATCGGTTATGCGATACGAGGAACAACAAAATTCTTCAGCTTTGACTCCTAGAGGCTCACGGCAATTGCAGATTTTTGTGCTCCAAAATCGGTCAACTTCTTCATGGATTCTTCAAGCTCCAAGCTTTGCAAATGGTGATTCCATGCTCACAAGTTTGTTTCCCTATCACCTTATGATGACCATTCATGTGCTAGCATTGGCAATATTTGCCACAAATCTACCATGTTCATCATCAAGCTCTCGGTTTTGTGAGAGAAAATGAGAGAGAAAGAAGTTTGGCCCTTTGCCGAAACTTGAGTGAGAGAAGAGAAGAGTGTTGTGTTGGTTTTATGTATGTAATACACATCAATGATTTTTCAAAATCAATAATAAACATATACCAAATTTGAATTTACAAAAGTAAAAAAGGTACAAGTATTAAAGCCATCCAACCACTACCATCAATCACTCAAAATTGACAGGTTGTCACATCACTCAAAGTGACTAGACATCACATCAATCAAAGTGACTAATGATTTGAAGGTTGATGTGACTTGTGGGCCGCACTTGAATTCGAAATGTGAGTGCGTCCGCAAACACTCCCGGGCTCGGGTTCGCTAATTCCGAATTAATGAATTTTCCATTGCGACGTAATTAAATCAAATTAAATTCAATAATTTTACCTAGGAAAATTACTATTCACGTGGCTAGCGAATAATTCAAAATTAACTCGTTCGCCCGAATTCAAATCTAATTTTAATTTCGCGTCGAAATCCAATTTCGTATAATAAATCGAATATATTATTTTATTTATTAATTCCAAACTAATCGTTCTCTCTCTTTAATTAATATTGTATCCTATATAAAATATCTTCATAATTAATCCCAAATTAATTTTCTCTCTCTTTTAATTAATCATAGATTAATAAAGTGCAAGTCATACGTCATCGGTGAATCTTCGGGAAGCGACCCATGAGATCTCCGGATATGTTGGCAGTAAATCTGATCATTGGACTATCTGAACATCTACGTGTTGGACATTATGACCCATAGCGTCACTATTTGCACAGATCATTGTGTTGTTGTAGCAAATTAACTATGTAACAAGGAAATTGGACTCTCATCGTTTGTGATTAGATCACCATAGATATATAAATGAAGAGAGGTCCCTATGATTAGTACCTGGACTGAGAATGATATGAGACAGTATCAGTCCCCGAAGGTTTAATCATTAAATATCCTAGGCGGAGTATTATCGAGAATGGACATCGATAATGCGGAATAGGCTAGTATTGCACTTGTGCGCGTTGTGAGGGCACAACGACATAGTTCTCATATATATAAGTATTGGATACTTATGCAAGTGCGATAGGAGGTCGTGTTTCACCGACGGTACGGGAAACAGCTTCGCTCTGGATAGACCCCTCGGAATCCCATTGGTATTATGACTATGTGTCTATGGGAGGCCGAAATCAAGGTAGGTGTGTATGGTCTTAACCTGAGACTTACATCGCTAATAGTTACGATAATCGATAGACTTTGGTCTTGGTGGTAGGGGACTTTAAACGGGTTCTGTGTACACCACTTCTGGGTTTATCAGAGAGTCGTAGTGTATTGGATGTGATGTCAAGACGGAAGTATCACTTCAGTCATATTGGAGATGATGTCACGCAGATACGGTACTAGTGCTCTTGAGTGCTGCGCAGCCAATCAGGATATTATGACCAGGTCATGAATATCCGATTATAGAGACTATGTTACCAGACATCCGATATGTGCTTCGGACGGGGCAGACACTTATCCAGCCCCAGCCCTAGTACGTGATTATCCGATACTGGACTAATATCCACAATACATTAGTATACTACGCTTGATACAGATCTTAATATTCATTTAATGAATATGACCGGAGAATTTGGTAGACATCGTGCTTTGCTAGGAGCCGACCTTGTCTCGTAAATCGGTAGAACGTAGTACTTGGTACGTACGTGATTCGGATACTCCGACGACCCTTTTACTGCCAACGTATCCGGAGATCTCATGGGTCGCTTCCCGATAATGCACCGATGACGCATAACTCGTACTCATTAATAATCTGGGATTATATAGAAGAAAGAGAAAATTAATCAAGGATTAATTACGCAGATATTTTATCCGGGATAAAATATCGTCTAATGAGAGAGAACGATTAATTCGGAATTAATCGATTAAATTAATATATTCGATATATTAAACGAAATTAGATTTCGACGCGAAATTAAAATTAGATTTTAATTCGGGCAAACGAATTAATTTAGAATTAATTCGTTAGCGACGTGAATAGTGAATTCGCTTGGCAGAATCATTTAATTACGACGCAACGAAAAATTCGCTAATTAAGAATTAGCGAACCCGAACCCGAGTGTGATTGCGAGCGCATTCGTATTTCGAATTTGAGTGCGGCGACGCAAGTCACATCAAGCGTCAAATCAATTGTCACATCAAGCGTCAAATCAAAAGTCACTTTGAGTGATTGATTGATTGATTGACTTGATTGATGGATTGATTGAAAGACTTACATCATGTCACTTTATTAAAGTGACATGTGAATAGTTGATTGTAGTAGGTGTAATAGTGTTTGGAGGGAAAAAATTTATTTGATTTTATTTAAATCAAATAAGTAATTGGTTTTATTATTTTTCTTGAAAAAAAAAAAATATAAAAGGCATTTTTGGAAAATGCTTTTGTAACCTAATACACATTTCACCCTTTTCTCTCTCACCATTTCTCCTCTCCTCTCACGCCATTTTGAAGGATTTCTTCACTGGCTTTTGATCAGTTTTGGCGTGACTTTGGGAAGCAAAATGAGTGGTTTTCATTTGATGAAATCAAGTGCTAGCACACTTGTGAACATTGCGAAGGTGTTAGGGAGGTTCACCCATGAGGCGGGACTCATCCGACGGAGTTTGGAGCTTCGTTTTGAGACCCAAAACTGTTCAAACCAGTGGCTTGAACTGCAGTGGATGTGCGCCCATACAGTGAACAATTTTGGCATGAAACGTCTTCAAATCGACTCAACCGATCGATGTAAGTATTCCGCTATCTTCGTCGATGTATTACACTTATATTTCATTGCTTGTTTGATCTTGGGACCTTAATAAAAACCAACAATGGCATCAAGAGCTTAGGTTCAAGCATGAAATTTGTAGGGCTTAAAATTTGGGTAAATGTGATTTGAGCATGATTTGAATAAATTGTTTGTTTGAGTATGCTTATAACATGTTTAATTCATTTTGGTTGGATCAATTTGACGAAAAATGATTTGGAATTATTTTCCCCAAAATGGATGTGTTGGCCGAATGTAATATGATTTTTTGGATCTTGGATTTTTTGATTTTTGATTCATTTGATGAGTTAGAATCGATTAGGTTGACGTTAATTTGAATCGAATTGGATTGGATTTCGAATTGGACAAAAACCCCAAATTCCTTACCATGGCCGAATGTATCATTGCCCTAATGTCTTGGTAATTTTGGTTTTGTGACATTGGATGTGTATGAAATCAAATCGGATGGTGATTTAATGTCGATTGTAGGTTCGATTGGATCGAAACCGAATCGGACACAAAATCCCTCCTTGGCCGAGTACTTAAAAGCATGTAAATGGGTTTGATTTTTCATTATGTGTGTTTGACATGTGATAATGAATTAAGTATGATTAATTGGACTAATATTATGTTTTAAAAAATTGATTTAGTTGATTAATCATGTAACGCACTTTAGGTAATTAAATTGCGTAATTGGATTAGTGTAATTTAATTATTTAGGCTTAAATGGATTTGGGCTTCCATGTTGTATTTGGGCCTTTTGGACTTGATTTATCAAGTTTGGTTTAGGCCAAGTGGATTGGATCCAATTGGGCCCAAAACCTTAACCATAAAGCCCAAATGCGACTAATGAACCTTTAATGTTTAATTGGGCCTAATGGGCCGAAATTATTTCTAAGGCATTTTGGGTGATTCCACTATTGGGCTTTGGTTGCCGAAGCCCATGCCTAAAGAAATTAATTAAAGCCCATTGGACTTAAATTAAATTGACGTTGGACGTTAATCGGACTTTGAGTCCCGACGCGATTGAATTTGGAATTTAAATCGTAAAGGTTTATTAAATAAAGTGCAATATTTAATTTGGAATTGAATAGTGAATTAGTATTAAATACATGTTAAATTGGATTTAATTATGTAGTTTAATTTAATTCATGAATTCGTACTTTGAGTACTTATCCGCAAAAACGAGTTTGACTCGATCAAAATCAAATTGTTGTTTGAACATTGGATGATCACTTAATTATCAGATTAATTAATTTGATTAGATTGATTGATAGCATGCTTATGTGTGTGAATACGTGGTTGTGTTGAATGAATAATGTATATCGGATGGATATTAGATGGGTGGGCAATTTTGGAAATTGTTGTAATAAATTTGATTTATTAAATTGGACCTGCGTGTCCAGCCTTTTCACCTTCGTTCTCTTGTATTCTCTTCTCACCTATTCCCCTCTATGTATATGAGGTTTCTTTAGAAGTGTAGTGTAACGGGTAGAAGTAATACTAGTGCTAGCTTGAGTGAGAAAGGGAGAGATATGATCTAGGATCAATGTGTAAGTATCCATCCGCATATCATTATTATTTATTTTCATATACGCTTTATTATGTATTTAGAATGCATGTTTAAGGGTGTATGATGATGAGACCTTAACAAAGATAATTAAATTGGTAGCCAATTTGCACGCGAAAATCCCTCAATATATATCATGCATCATTTCTTCCATTGAGTGATTCTTGCTCAAGATCGGAGATTGTCAGGGGTTGTTTTTGGCCAAAGTCAAGCCTTTGTCAGTCAAAGATGTGCTTTAATCACGAGGCTTTGTTATATATCGGTGTCGTGTCCAAGTTGTGGTTTGTTTGGCCAAAGTCAAGACCACTTCTTGTCCATAGACATTTGATTACGAAGCTTCCCTGTCAATGGGTCCACGCTTGACTGGGATCACTAGGTTTGTTATTGTGCCAAAGCCAAGGCCTAGTTGATTCAGAGGAAAACAGGTAGGGTATATATTCGATATATAGGCATATATTAGATATATAGGCATATATTAGATATATGTTTCGGACTTGGATGTCCACCTACTGGATCTAGGAGTTGGATGGGATCCAATTGATCTTCGACATCTACCTTGTTGATTATCATACAATTTTTTGTTTGACCAAAGTCAGGATTGTATGATACTTTAACGGGATCCATAGCCCACTAGGAAACACGGTTTCCCGAGTACTCCACAGAGGGTTAGAGACTCGACGAAAAATAGTGGGAGGCAAGTATTGAATTTGCAACATTCGTTCGAATACTCGCTAAACACGCTCATTTTATTTTACTCGTCATATTAATCAAAAGTATTAGTCGGACTAATATTTTATGTTGTTTTAAAAATATATATAGTTGGACTATATACAAACGCATTCAATAGATAGTTGATTTTGTAATTGGATTATAGTAATCAATATAATTGAATTAAATGATAGTTGATTTTATAATTGGATTATAGTAATTAATATTAAAGTTATAGTTGATTAAATAATTGATTATTGTAATCATTATAATAAATAGTACCTTAATAATTGATTAAATAGTTGGACTATTAAAATCAAGTAAAGAATTGAAAAGGTTGAATATTTAAAATATATAATCCTTGGATTAAATGTTTTAAATGATTTAATTTTCAATTGGGAATAAATAAATGGGTTACTTTATTGGATAAAATAACTTATTATTACTAAACCCATAATTAAGCAATAGTAGAGCATAAAATCTTTGGAAGATTTATGTGATGATGACTTCAGTGCTTAATTAATATACTTACAATAAATCTATATTTAGATTTAAAAGTATTAAAATTGCAATTAATAATTCTTTGAGAATTGATTTGACCATTCTAGTGGAGAAAAGTCAAAGTTTGCAATTGGGCATGTAGCACAAGGTGCATATCGTTTCGATATTCCGAAACCCAAGGCTTGGCCAAAGGTTTGTGAAATATTGAAATGATAATTGACATATCCCGAAGTGACTACCATTTGGATATGGAAGACACGAAGGAATTAAAGAAAGGGCGAGGCTCTGACTTTAAATATATTTGTCTAAGTTATGTTCACTACTAGTATTGAAATTAGATTTTAAATACTTAGTGTAGTACATAAAATATATATATATTGATGTTCAGAATCCGCTATGAGCTGGATACCGACTTCAAGCCGAGATTTCTCTGCGAATCGGAAACGGGACGAAAGTCGCTGTTTCGACCGTGGATACCTAAGTTTAGGAACTACCCTTCGGGTATGTACTTAAATTAGGAACTGTTATAATGTAACTAGTTTGACTAGATACAATATCTCTATATCAATGTTTAATCCGTTGCGGATAAAACCTTTATATTCTAGAACACTAAGTGTTTTATTATATAAAGATGACACTGAGATAAACACATTAGATGTAAATAACAGAATTTATATTTTGAATATAAATAAAATCTCAAACAATATAAAATGACAAATAAATAGCTCATATTGATTTGATCAATAGAGACTTATTTGTGGCATTGTTGTCTGGGACACAATTAAACGAGACTCGTATATCCACACTTTTGAAGAGTGGGTACTAGGACTGATTTGACTATTCAAATAAGGTCTACGAATCTAGTTTACTAGGTAAAGTACCTAAAATACTATTTACTAGGTAATAGTGTAAAGGCCACCGATCTGTAAGCCCTATTCATGGTGAAGTTAGTGGGCCCATATCTAGCTAGGCTAGATGTGAACATGAATATTTCGTGACCTTAACGGATGTGGCATCACGTTATGGTTATGTGTTCTTTTGAAGAACACAAATCCGAAACTTTGAGTTTCGACACGAAGTATACAAACAGATCGGCTATAGTATTATACCGCTACGGTAAGACCGTATTGGAAATACTCAAGCAGTAAGTTTCATACGTACATGAAAGAGTACGGTATTCTTTCATATGAGGACTCCTCCCGAGACACGTCATTTTGACGGTGTGTCCGAATTAAAAACCGAGTTTTGTTGGACATGATAAGGTTTATTACGAGTCGCTCTGAGCTACTATTTCCTTCAATAGGATATGTATTAACAGTGCAAAACTTATTTAGAATAAGGTTCCATGAAAATCTGTTTGACAGATGTCATATAGGATATGAACAGGAAAGAAACGAGGTTTCTCATTCCTGATAATTTGGGTATGCCAGGCATAAAGTTTGGATGATACCAAACTAAGAACCCAAATTGGATTAGTGCCAATATAGGTTATCCTAAGGGAAACATAAGTATAGTACTTATAAATCCCACATGAGAACAATGTGATTGTTGCTCACCATGCGGTTTTCCTGAGAGGAATACCGATATGCAGTGGTCAGTGGGAGGATAGTGATACTCCATGAAAATCGGAGTAATACTATTCAAAGCACGAAGTCCTTAATGGAACACAAACAGTTCATCTATGATGAATCTGTACCATTAATCTTCAAATACACAAGAAACTTCGTAGATCGGATAGAGTCAGAAAACAACCTAGGGTATGGGTTTCTGATCTAACCTCATTAAGATGTCAATCTTATGAAGGTATACCACCGACTACGTTTTGAGGAAGTGATACGAGGTATCGACTCCCTGTTATGGCAAAGTGCCATGAGTCCGAAATGGATTCCATGTATAACGACTATTATGGATACTAGTTGTTGTACCACAAAGCATTGTGCCTATTGGTACATTATACGTCTTCAAGGAAGACATACATGGATGGCAACATACCAACGTACAAAGCTAGGCTTTTGACGGAAAGGTATCGTATCAACATTGTGTTAATAACGGTTCAACCTTTTACCTGTTGCCATGGTAAATCCATTTTGAAGATGCTGTTGGTAACTGCGTATTCATTTATGACATGTGTCAGTTATAAATCAAAATCGCTTTCCTGAAAAGGAACCTTTTGGAGGATGTTTACAACATCCTGACGATTTTTATAACCGACAAACAAGGTTTGCGGGTTATTCGATCCATGTTTGGATTGAAGCGAGCATAAGGTTCTTGGAACTGTCGTTTTGAAATAATCATAATGGTTTATGATTTGACTCAAAACGAAATAATTCTTGTGTATGTAAGAAGGTTAGTGGGAGCGCACTGACAGTTAAATTCCCATAAAGCAATTGTTGAAAGCTTGGCTTTCATAGATATTCTTTCAATAGAAATTCTCCGTAGAATTCTGGGGAGTAACAACCTTTATTCAAGGAATAAAGATCTACTAGGATAGATTTGGAGTTGCTAACACTCTCTGGGAAATTGTACATTTAAAATGTACCTATTGGTGTCTCATACGCTTCGAGCATATGGAGTCACGATCGGGTCAATCCAAGTGATAGTCACTGGATTGAAGTTGAGAACATCTGTTAGTATCTCAGAGAACTAAAGATGCTATCTTAAACTATGGAGAAGGAGAACTTGAAGTGACTGGGATCACTACTGCAAGTTTCCAAACAATTAAAATACTACGGTACTATAAAGTTTGAATAACAGGGACAGTGAGCTGGAAATCTTCCTAGCAAGATAACTGTTGCCGAATAAACAACAAATGCGGATTATTGCTGCAGCTGAGGTAGCAATAGAAGACCGTCTGGGTCGAAAATAAATCTAATAAGATTAGATAAAGTTCTGTTAGCAGCTGAGCTAGGCGTCAGCATAGGCTAAGGAATTAAAGGTCTCATCGACGATCCAGATATATACTTCTATATCATCTGATTCGTTCGGATCATACATCGTGGCGATGTGATGATCGTATAAATCGCGTCAAACGATAAACAAACAAATCCGCTGACGAAAACCTTTCCTCAGCAATTTGAGCGAACCGTACATAGTTCAGGTGTAGGACACTTGAGTGACTCGCTACGTGCCAAGTGGGAGATTGTTGGACATTATGACCCATAGCGTCACTATTTGCACAGATCATTGTGTTGTTGTAGCAAATTAACTATGTAACAAGGAAATTGCACTCTCATCATTTGTGATTAGATCACCATAGATATATAAATGAAGAGAGGTCCCTATGATTAGTACCTGGACTGAGAATGATATGAGACAGTATCAGTCCCCGAAGGTTTAATCATTAAATATCCCTAGCCGAGTATTATCGAGAATGGACATCGATAATGCGGAATAGGCTAGTATTGCACTTGTGCGCGTTGTGAGGGCACAACGGCATAGTTCTCATATATATAAGTATTGGATACTTATGCAAGTGCGATAGGAGGTCGTGTTTCACCGACGGTACGGGAAACAGCTTCGCTCTGGATAGACCCCTCGGAATCCCATTGGTATTATGACTATGTGTCTATGGGAGGCCGAAATCAAGGTAGGTGTGTATGGTCTTAACCTGAGACTTACATCGCTAATACTTACGATAATCGATAGACTTTGGTCTTGGTGGTAGGGGACTTTAAACGGGTTCTGTGTACACCACTTCTGGGTTTATCAGAGAGTCGTAGTGTATGGATGTGATGTCAAGACGGAAGTATCACTTCAGTCATATTGGAGATGATGTCACGCAGGATACGGTACTAGTGCTCTTGAGTGCTGCGCAGCCAATCAGGATATTATGACCAGGTCATGAATATCCGATTATAGAGACTATGTTACCAGACATCCGATATGTGCTTCGGACGGGGCAGACACTTATCCAGCCCCAGCCCTATTACGTGATTATCTGATACTGGACTAATATCCACAATACATTAGTATACTACGCTTGATACAGATCTTAATATTCATTTAATGAATATGACCGGAGAATTTGGTAGACATCGTGCTTTGCTAGGAGCCGACCTTGTCTCGTAAATCGGTAGAACGTAGTACTTGGTACGTACGTGATTCGGATACTCCGACGACCCTTTTACTGCCAACGTATCCGGAGATCTCATGGGTCGCTTCCCGATAATGCACCGATGACGCATAACTCGCACTCATTAATAATCTGGGATTATATAGAAGAAAGAGAAAATTAATCAAGGATTAATTACGGAGATATTTTATCCGGGATAAAATATCGTCTATAGAGAGAGAACGATTAATTCGGAATTAATCGATTAAATTAATATATTCGATATATTAAACGAAATTAGATTTCGACGCGAAATTAAAATTAGATTTTAATTCGGGCAAACGAATTAATTTAGAATTAATTCGTTAGCGACGTGAATAGTGAATTCGCTTGGCAGAATCATTTAATTACGACGCAACGGAAAATTCGCTAATTAAGAATTAGCGAACCCGAACCCGAGTGTGATTGCGAGCGCATTCGTATTTCGAATTTGAGTGCGGCGACGCAAGTCACATCAAGCGTCAAATCAATTGTCACATCAAGCGTCAAATCAAAAGTCACTTTGTGATTGATTGATTGATTGACTTGATTGATGGATTGATTGAAAGACTTACATCATGTCACTTTATTAAAGTGACATGTGAATAGTTGATGTAAGTAGGTGTAATAGTGTTTGGAGGGAAAAACTTTTACTTTTGATTTTATTTAAATCAAATAAGTAATTGGTTTTATTATTTTTCTTGAAAAAAAAAAATATAAAAGGCATTTTTGGAAAATGCTTTTGTAACCTAATACACATTTCACCCTTTTCTCTCTCACCATTTCTCCTCTCCTCTCACGCCATTTTGAAGGATTTCTTCACTGGTTTTTGATCAGTTTTGGCGTGACTTTGGGAAGCAAAATGAGTGGTTTTCATTTGATGAAATCAAGTGCTAGCACACTTGTGAACATTGCGAAGGTGTTAGGGAGGTTCACCCATGAGGCAGGACTCATCCGACGGAGTTTGGATCTTCGTTTTGAGACCCGAAACTGCTCAAACCAGTGGCTTGAACTGCAGTGGATGTGCGCCCATACAGTGAACAATTTTGGCATGAAACGTCTTCAAATCGACTCAACCGATCGATGTAAGTATTCCGCTATCTTCGTCGATGTATTTACACTTTATTTCATTGCTTGTTTGATCTTGGGACCTTAATAAAAACCAACAGTACGTACCTAGTACTACATTTTTACCGATTTACAAGACATGGTTGGGTTCTAACAAAGCAGCGTGCCTACCCAATTCTCTAGAAATATTATTACTGGAATATATGATCTATATCAGGCGTAGTATACGTAGTATTGCATATTACGATCCAGTATCGGATGTCACGTGCATGGCCTGGGGCTGGAATTATGTCTGCCCCGTACGAAGCACATATCGAATCTCTAGTAACTAGTCTCTATAATCGGATAATCATGACCTAGTCATATTATCCCGATGACTGCAGTACATAAGAGCACCAGTTTCGTATCCTACATGATCATCATCTCCACTATGAGTGAAGTGATAATTCCGTCTTGACATCACATCCAATACACTACGATTCTGAATATACCCAGAAGAGGCATACACAGAATCTGTTAAAGCCCTGGACGACCAAAACCAAAGTATATTGATTGTCGCAAGTATTAGCGGTGCAAGTCTCAGGTTAAGACCAAATACACCTACCCTGATTCGGACTTCCATAGACACATATTCATACTACCAATGGAATTCCGAGGGGTCTATCCAGAGCGAAGCTGTTTCCGTAACATCGGTAAACACAACCTCCTATTAACACTTGCATGAGTATCCTATACCCAAATATATGAGAACTATGCCGTTATGCTCCCACAACGCGCACAAGTGTAATACTAGTCTTTTACGCATAATCGATGTCCAATCTCGATAATACTCTGACTAGGGATATTTATTGATTAAAATTTTGTGGATTGATACTGTCTCATATCATCTCAATCCGGAACTAATCATATGGACCTTCTATCATTTATACATCTTGGTAATCTAATTACAAATGATAAAAATGCAATTTCCTTTGTCACATAGTTAATTTGTACAACAACACCATGATCTGTACAAATAGTGATGCTATGGTCATAACTGTCCAACAGTCTGGACACTGGTTGATGTACCAGAAGGCATTATGCCTATTGGTAGAAAATGGGTCTTCATGGTGAAGACATACATGAATGGAAACATACAAACATACAAAGCTTGGCTTGTTGCGAAAGGGTATCATCAACAACATGGTGTTGATTACGAAGAAACCTTTTACATGTTGCCATTATTAAATCCAATCGGATAATGCTTGCTAAAGCTGCATATTTCGATTATGAAATATGGAACATGGATGTCAAAATCGCTTTCCTTAATGGAAACCTTTTCGAGGATGTTTATATACAACAGCCTGACAGTTTTGTCATGCCAAAACATGCAAACAAGGTTTGTAAGTTGAATCGATCCATTTATCGATTGAAGCAAGCATTACGTTCTTAGAACCAATGTTTTGATGAGATCATATTACAATATGGTTTTATTCAAAATGAAGATGATTCTTGTGTATATAAGAAGGTTAGTGGGAGCGCACTGACAATGATTGTCCTATACGTTGATGATGTATCGCTTCTTAGCAATGACATTCCCATATTTAAATCGGTGAAAGCTTGGCTTTCAATAAAATTCTCCATAAGAAACTTTGGAGAGGCAACTTTTATTATATGAATAAGGATCTGTTGGGATAGATCTAAAAGTTGTTTGCACTAACTGAGAACTCATACATTGACAAAGTGTTGAAGATATTCAACATGGATCAACCTAGAATGGCTGCTTCTAGTGTCACATGGCGTCTCTCTATCTAAGGACATGTGTCCTAAAACTCAAGATGAGAGGGATTCAATGAATCGGATCCTGTTCGCTTAAGCAGTCGGATCGATCATGCATTCCATGACATGTACGTGACCTGGTGTATCATATGCTTTGAGCATCCACAGTCACTATCAGGCTGATCCAGGTGATGGTCACTAGATTGATGTTAAGAACATCCTTTAGTATCTTAGACGAACTGAGGATGCTTTCTTAGTTTATGGAGATGGATAACTCGAGGTGACTGGGTTCACCGATGCAAGTTTCCAAACCGATAAAGACGACTGTAAGTCACAATAAGGGTATATATTTTGTTTGAACAATGAAACAGTGAGCTGGAAATATTCCAAGCGAGATACTGTTGTCGATTCAACAACAAAAGCGGAATAAATTGTTGCGGCTGAAGCAGCATAAGAAGCATTTTGGATCTATAATTTCCTAATTGGATTAGGAGTAGTTCTGTTAGCAACTGAGATAGGGTACAACACAGGCTAATGAATTATGGTCTCATCAATGATCCAAGTATGTACTTCGATGGTTTCATCTGATTCATGAGATCATACATCGTGGCGATGTAAAGATCGTTTCAGATAATAACATTGCATATCCGCTGACGAAAGCGATATCTCAGCATAAGTATGAGCGACCCGTGCATAGTTCAGGTGTTGGACACTTGAGTGATTGGCTATCGGCCAAGTGGGATATTGTTAGATAATTATGACCCATATGATCACTATTTGTAAAAACATGGTATTCTTGTACAAATTAACTATGTGACAAAGGAAATTTCTCTTTTATCATTTTGTAATTGGATTACTTGGATATATAAATGATAAAAGTTCATATTATTAGTACCAAATTAATAAGATATGAGACAATATTAATCCACGAAAGGTTTAATTATTAAATATCCATAGTCGTAGTATTATCGAGACTGGACATCGATAATGCGGAATAGATTAGTATTACACTTGTGCGCGTTATGGAAGCTTAACGACATATTTGTCATATATTTAAGTATTGGTTTATTTTGCAAGTGTGATAAGAGGTTTTGTTAGTCGTTGGACCGGGAACAGCTTCGCTCTGGATAGACCCCTCGGAATCCCATTGGTAGTATGACTATATGTATATGTGTTGTGTAAGCTAACTTCAATTTGGAATTTAAATGGTTAGGATCCACATCACTTACATCAACTAGTCACTATTTGATGGAAGTGGTTGGTATAATAAATTAGATTTATTAACTAACACACAAGCTAAGTCAACACATGGTTTTAGAAACCAAAAACTATTCATCCCTCTCTCTCTTCTCACAAGGGCCGAAATTTGCTCTCTACTTAGGGACAATTTTTCTTCAAAATTTTCTCTCAAAGCTAGCAATTTTGGTGTCAAACAATGTGTAGGGAAACCTACCGTTCATTTTGGAATTCAAAAGAAAGCTTGGAGCTTCTTCTACAACAACGAAAAGTTTTGAATCTCATACAATCAATGTAAGTTTTTTTTTCCGCAAACTTTCTTGAATTTTTCACACTAGAATCATGTTTAGTATCCTTGCGCAAGTCTTAGAGACACTAAGAACTTGGTGGGTAACATCAGATGTTGACCAATATAGAAAAGACTTGACTTAGTGAAGTCACATGTGAGAGTGATAAAATTTGAATGGAACTACATAATTAATAAGATGAAAAGACCCTTAGACAGTTTCTATATAAGTCCAATAGGATGTCAGAATCATTTGCAAAGTATTTGATACTTAATGGTTCTACTATTTTCTTTTCGAAGAAAATTATCATATAACTTGTAATGAGAGGGATATTTGATATCGATTTCAGAAGTTAGCATTGAACCATAGATCTAAGATTGTTCGTAGCTTACTACGATCAAGTTTTAAACTTGATTGAGCTTTCGTTATGAATCGTTCATAAAACGTGAAAATTGTTTACGCAGTAAAAGCAAAGTGAGCTTATTAAAGGTTTGACCTTTATAGTATGACAATGAGAAATGTTATACTCAGTAATCTATTTTAGATTCTGATGAGACTTGTCTCTAGTCACACTTATTGAACAATTAAAGATATGTCGGTTAATGTTGATATTAAACTATGTATTTTGGCTAAAGAATGTAAAGTGGCTTTCCTGAATGGTTTCTTCAAATAAGAGATCCATTGTGGTTTCTTTATTTGAAGAGTTCATTCTAGAATGGCCCTGGAGTTTGTATTCTGCTAAGATCGCAGTTTAGTATAATGGCTTATTGAGTCTATTGTAGACTCATGTGAGCTTTCCAAAAATCTATGTTTTCTAATTTTGATAACAGTCAGATTATCTAATTTTATCAAAGTATAGAGAATACATATATGATAGTAGGGTTAGTGGGAGGGTACATATTTCTTTCTAGTATTGTATATCCTAACGACATTATCATTATTAATGTAATAATGAGATGTTTGTGAGGTAAAAGATTTACGTACATCTTATTTTCTCCATGAAAGCATTAGGAGTAGTCTCTATTATATTTGATATAAAGTTTCATATATGATATAAAACAAGAGACTTGTGAGGTACTTTCACTAGTCGTGCATATAGATATGATCTAATAAAGGACACAACAAGACTATATGTGTGACAGTTAGTATAACTGTTTGACAGTTAGTGTGTCTCTTGTATATAGTATTCATATTTCATAAAGGATGATTCCTTTGTCGAAAGAGAAGTTGATTAGAAAGTCTAGTCAATCTTATGCATATAGGATGATGGCATAATGAATACTATATTATGTGCGATTAAAAATATCAATTTAGTCGTAATTGTTACAAACTATTTTGATATTTTATAGACCATAGGATGTGTCATGAAACCTATTCTTTGTTATCTTCGAACGAGTTTCTTAATCATGAAGAATATAATCCGCAACCATTATGATCAAATTAGTTTTGAGTCTAATTTTGACGTTAGATGATCTATGTCATATAGAGTCAGAAAAGATGCAGTGGGAGTGTCACGATTGATTCTACTGTAGTAGTGGAATTATTTGTAACTTATGAAGTATTTACTTATGAAGTTGCATAGTGAACTTATAGATTTGAAGTTTTGATATTAGTGCTATGTTTGCGGTTGTCTCATATTATTTGGATTTGATCACTAAATATATAGACAACTCAGTCGATGTAGCACAATATTGATATCACATCTGAGTCATATTGATGTATAGCTTAGGTTATACAATATATGAATGATGTTGGCTAAGGGAAATGATTGGGTTTGTTGGACAAACTCAATATACTATAGCGGACATACTTGTTGTTGCCAACCTCTTGAGTGCTAGGTCAGCTCTTGAGGACCACGCGTATGTAATACATATTTAGATGTGTCTATGATGTTGGACAAAATGACCCATAGCGTCACTATTTGCACAGATCATTGTGTTGTTGTAGCAAATTAACTATGTGACAAGGAAATTGCACTCTCATCATTTGTGATTAGATCACCATAGATATGTATAAATGAAGAGAGGTCCATATGATTAGTTCCTGGATTGAGATGATATGAGACAGTATCAGTCCACGAAGGATTAATCATTAAATATCCCTAGCCGTAGTATTATCGAGACAGGACATCGATAATGCGGAATAGGCTAGTATTGCACTTGTGCGTGTTGTGAGGGCACAACGGCATAGTTCTCATATATATAAGTATTGGATACTTATGCAAGTGCGATAGGAGGTCGTGTTTCACCGATGGTACGGGAAACAGCTTCGCTCTGGATAGACCCCTCGGAATCCCATTGGTATTATGACCTAGGGTATGGGTTTCTGATCTAACCTCATAAAGATGTAAATCTTATTGAGGAATACCAACCGACTACGTACGAGGAAATGATACAAGGTATCAACTCCCTGTTTTGGCAAAGTGCCATGAGTCCAAAATGGATTCCATGTATAACAACTATTTTCGATACTAGTTGTTGTACCACAAGGCATTGTGCCTATTGGTACATTAAACGTCTTCAAGGAAGACATACATGGAAGGCAACATACCAACGTACAAAGCTGGGCTTTTGATGGAAAGGTATCGTTATCAACATTGTGTTAAATAACGGTTCAACCTTTTACCTGTTGCCATGATAAATCCATTTTGAAGATGCTTGTTGATAACTGAATATTTCATTTATGAAATGTGTCAGTTACAAATCAAAATCGCTTTCCTGAAAAGGAAACCTTTTGGAGGATGTTTACAACATCCTGACGATTTTGTATAACCGACAAACAAGGTTTGCGGGTTATTCGATCCATATTTGGATTGAAACAAGCATAAGGTTCTTGGAACTGACGTTTTGAAATAATCATAATAGTTTATGATTTGACTCAAAACGAAATAATTCTTGTGTATATAAGGAGGTTAGTGGGAGAGGGCACTGATAGTGAAATTCCCATAAAGCAATTGGTGAAAGCTTGGCTTTCATAGATATTCTTTAATAGAAATTCTCCGTAGAATTCTGGGAGTAACAACCTTTATTCAAGGAATAAAGATCTACTTGTTGGTTTCTATAATATGTCCCAAGGAAAGATTAAGCATTTGAAATACAATAAATGAATATATATTTAACTTTGAAGTATGGCGGAATCATACTTACAATGCTTTGTTGATGAAGAAAATCAAACCAAAATGGAAGCTCCAAGTGTTGATTGATTCGGCCAGAGGAGAAGAAGGTGGAAAGCTCCAAGCTTTGTGAATTCCTTGCTCTATGATGGTTTCCCTATCACCTCTTTTGATCCCTTGAAGGTGCTAGCCTTGCATGTGAGGAGATGTTCCAAACAACCACACTATCTTCAAGCTTTTTGGCAACCAAAATGAAGAAGATGAAGACCAAAAACTGCATGCAGTTTTCGGCAATGTGAGAGAGAGAAGAGAGATTTTTCTTGTTGATTTTTGATACCAAAAATCAATTTATATTTATGCCATAATATTTATTAAATAATAATAAATCTATGACACAAACCATGCAAAGGCTTAGAGTGTCAAACACTCAAATTCCATGCATAACAATTGAGTGTATTATACACTATCACCATGCAATGCATTATCAATAAAATAATACATATAATGACATGTGTCATGTGGGCCCCACACGTTTCCAAATGAAAGTAGGCCCACGTGCACTCACGC
>SKCR01011218.1:0-21724 GCA_019454045.1 Zanthoxylum bungeanum | reverse complement strand
GCTTTGTTGAAGTGGCATAACTGTTTGCTGACGTAGCACAATCTCCCTGCTTACAGCACTACTAAGCAAATAACAAAAATAACTGCCAAGAAGCTTGCCGTTGAAGCTAATTGCTGTAGAAGCTTCTAATCTATTACAGCATTGCTATAGTACACTCAGATCCAAGATGCTTCTGCTGCTGCTGCTCTCTCTTAACTCTAAATTCATGATAGGCAAAAAAAGAAAGTACAAACTAACACAGCATCATATAAGTAGTTAAATGAAATAAACAATAAATAGTACTTCCGGCGTGGAACTGATAATTATATTACTAACGGATCATTTATTTATCATAAACAATAAATAGTACTTCCACTTAAAATATGGCGGCCGAGAAGAGTTGGATTAGTGCAAAATCTAATTTGCATGGCTTTCGGGATCGCGAAGCATGGTGAAATATCATGATCTATTTATCACATATTAGTTAAATATAGGATTAGTTGGTGCTTTCTCTCTCTTTACAAGGTAGTTTTTAAG
The DNA here is from genome assembly GCA_019454045.1 of Zanthoxylum bungeanum. NCBI lineage: Eukaryota > Viridiplantae > Streptophyta > Magnoliopsida > Sapindales > Rutaceae > Zanthoxylum > Zanthoxylum bungeanum. The sequence continues at coordinate 21,208 of SKCR01011218.1, read as the reverse complement.
GATTAATTCTATCTTTGGTTATTTTCACTTTTAAGTGAAGTATGAAATAAGCACATGGATTCCCTCTTTATAAACCGGTTTTCAAAGAAGATTCTAATTTTATACTAATGAAATGAAATTTGATGCCAAGCTTAGCATAAGTGTCTCCAGATTGTATGCTTATTTAAATTGTCGTGCTTCAAATACTGCTGCAATGCATCAAAAATTACAGACTCCGGGGGACATTAGTCATGAACAATTCAAATTTAGTCTCTATACTACTATACTGTCGAAGACTCCGATGGTTTTAATTAGAAAATAAAAGAAGTACTTATTTCTTAAACCTCTGAATGGTTTTAGCAACGAACACTACAAAAGTAATTAACCAGAAACAAATGTCCTAAGCTTTCCATCTTCTTGTTGCAGCATTGGTTTCGGCAGGCTTCAGCAATGTTAAAGTATCAGTGCAATGTCTCTGTCTTCACTGCTATTCCATCCTGAAAGAAATGATTCAAACACCTAATTAAGGATTGCATGAACTCTGAGCAGGTTCTTAAATGTGAAATTTGGGCATGTGTTATGGTAATACTTGCATCTTTTAAGTCCCTATATATAATAAGAGGATATTTATGCTACATCATGCAGATATTCCAATCCTTTTGCTACACCGGCAGCTATCTTCATCCTCGTATTCCAATCCAGAGTAGTCTTCATGTCAGCTTTAGGACCTGGATGGATGGCGAGATAAAATAATAACTAATTAGCCAATATGAAAATATCTTCCAATGATCCAAGGGGCATGTATTCATAGACACGAAAACACTGGTATCCCTCAGCACACTGAATTTCAGTTGAATTCACAAACCATTGCCTATGAACTTGTCAGTTAACAAACAAACCCTACTAACAGATCATTATGTTAAATTTCCAAACAGCTAAGTATTGAATATCAAATGTCATCATCTTTTTGTAAAATTATAATCCTACTTGAGGATTCAATGTCAATTGCACTTGAATTTGTTAAATAATATCTTATCACTTTAGAAAGTGTTTTGAGGAAAAACCGAATTGCTTCTATTACTACAAGAATAGATTACAAGTATTACAAAACTTGAATTACAAAACCTCACACTTTCTCTCTATACAACACTCTCTTTGGGATACATTTTAACACTGGAAATAGCCTGAATTTATAGGCCAGGTTTGGTTACTGTTCACTCACCTTTCACTCATTGATTCATGGAACCAAGTTTTTTGTTTGCTCCATTTTTCTTCACCTTTGCTTGCACCACCGAAAGTAGCTTGGAGTCTTCTCATGGGGTGCATGGCAGCTGGTATCATGAAGCTTCAAGGTTGCTTCCTTCATGCAGGCCATGCATGCAGCAGCCGGACTCAACAATTATCCCCCTCCAGCTGCATCTGAAACAATCGTCATCTGACAGCTATCCCGGTTATGTCTCTGCATAACTCTAGCTTGTCTCGAGTAACCACTTTCGTTAACATGTCTGCTGAATTCTCATATGTATGGATCTTCACTAGTCTCAGCAGTTGTTGATCCACACCTCGCGTATCCAGTGATAGCGAATATCAATGTGTTTCATCCGGGAATGATACATTGAGTTCTTACTCAAGTCCAGAGCACTCTGACTGTCACAATGTATCTTGTATTCTGTCTGTTTGATCCCTAACTCTTGGAGAAAATACTTTAACCACAACATTTCTTTTCCTGTCTCAACTATAGCGATGTACCCAACTTCTGTTGTGGATAATGCAATACACCTCTGCAATCTTGACTGTCATGACACAGCTCTCCCTGCAAAAGTGTAGATGAATCCTGATGTAGATTTCCTACCATCAAGATCTCCCGCCATATTGTAATCTGTATAGCCTTCCAAGATCGAATCAGCTCCCCCATAACACAGACGAAACTTCGTTGTACCCTTGAGGTACCTGAGAATCCATTTGACTGCCTCCCAGTGTTGCTTTTCAGGGTTAGAGAGAAAACGGCTCACTACATCCACATCATGTGCAATATCTGGCCTGGTACAAACCATTGCATACATAAGGCTTCCAACAGCTGAAGAATATGATATTGCTGACGTTTCCTCGATCTCTTTCTTGGATGGGGGGCACGAACTCTTGCTCAGTTTGAAATAGTGTGCTAGCGAAACGCTGACTGATTTGGCTTTCTGCATATCGAACCTTCTGATTATCCGTTCAATATATCTCTCATGTGAAAGCCATAACTTCTTGTTCTGTCTGTCACGAACAATCTCCATTCCCAAAATCTGTTGAGCTGGTCCTAAGTCTTTCATGTCGAAAGCCTTGGAGAGTTCCTTCTCCAGCTGGCTGATATTCACTGCTTCTTGTCCAACAATCAACATGTCATCTACATATAGTAGAAGAGCAACGGAATTTCCATTTGGAAACCTCTGAATGTATACACACTGATCTGCTGCAGTTCTTTTGTAGCCTTATCGAACTTCTTGTACCACTGCATCGGTGCTTGCTTGAGCTCGTACAAGCTCTTTTTCAGTTTGCAAATAAGGTTTTCTTTTCCTGAAATCTTGAATCCTTCTGGCTGCTCCATGTAGATTTCTTTATTCAGATCATCATGAAGAAATGTTGTTTTGACATCCATCTGTTCAAGCTCCAAGTTTAATCTGGCTACCAATCCTAGAATAACTCGGATTGAAGCCATTTTTACCACTGGTGAAAAAATCTCATCAAAGTCAATTCCTTTTTTCTGTAGTAATCCTTTGACCACTAGCCGAGCTTTGTATTTCACCACTTTTCCGCTGCCGTCTTTCTTGAGCTTGAATACCCATTTGTTCTTCAGTGCCTTCATTCCATGTGGGAGCTTGACTATCTCATAAGTGTTGTTTTTCTGCAGAGATTCCATCTCATCCCGCATTTCGTGTAGCCATTTATCTTTGTCTTTATGAGATACGGCTTCGTTGAAGGTTTCTGGCTCCCCCTCGTCAGTAAGCAGAATGTATTATGATCCTGGGTATCTGGCTAATGGAATCCGGCCTCGCTCAGATCTTCGTACTGGAGGTTCTGGCTGTCTGTTGTCATCCAAATATGTGGATAATCCTGAAGCCTCTGATGGAGCAGGCTGTAGCTCCCCCTGCTCAACACTTCCTTACTCATCTGGTTCTGCTTCTGGTGTGTCTTGTACCCCATCATCATCTGTGGCCACTGGTGTTGGTGCTCGGGTTGTGTCAGGATTTGCATCAGCATTGTCGGCACTGGTTTTAGAAGGCATCTTGGGCTTTTCAATGTCTTCTATTGTCTGGTCTTCAAGAAATACTACATCCATGCTTCTGATGATCTTCCTTTCCTTCGGGTCCCATAGCCTGTATCCAAATTCCTCATCTCCATAGCCTATGAAGATGCATGGGGTAGTCCTTGCATCGAGATTCTGCCTGAGCTTCTTAGATACATGTACAAATGCTAAACATTCGAATATTCTGAGGTGAGAATATGAGGGATTCCTACCAGACCACACTTTCTCCGGAATCTCGAAATTCAACGGTACAGATGGTGATCTATTGATCAGGTAGCAAGAGGCACGAACAGCTTCTCCCCAGAATGGCTTTGGCAGCTTAGCCATACTGATCATGCTTCTGACTTTCTCCATAATGGTGCGATTCATCATTTCAGCGACGCCATTGTGTTGTAGGGTGCGTGGAACAGTCCTCTCGTGTCGAATACCGTGGCTTCCACAGTAGGCATCGAACTCCCTGGAAGTGTATTCGCCTCCATTGTATGTACGAAGGCACTTCAGTTTCTTCTATGTTTCACGCTCGACCATGACATGGAACAGTTTGAAATAGTCTAGGACCTGATCCTTTGATTTCAGAAAATACACCCATACTTTTCGAGAAGCATCGTCAATAAAAGTCAGAAAATATTTATTACCGCCTAATTAGTTTACCTCAAAGGGACCACATACATCAGAGTACACCAGACTGAGTAACTCTGATTTCTTTGTAGAAGAGAAATTGAAAGAGACTAGATGTTGCTTACCAAAGAGACAGTGATTGCAAGGATCCAGAGCAATATTTTTGGAGACATAGATTAGATTCTTCTTTGTCAAGGTAGACAACCTCATTTCACTTATGTGACTGAGTCTCTGGTGCCACAGATTCTAAGAAGCCTCCGGTTCAGCTACATTTAGGCTTTCTGCACAAATCTTCACATGAGTCTTGTATAAGGTTCCACGGATATGTCCTCGGGCGATGACCATGACACCTTTTATCATCCTCCAAGTGTCGTTGCTGAAGTGACTAGCATAGCCCTGTTTGTAAAGGGCTACCATCGAGAGTAAGTTGATCTGAAGTTCTGGAACATGTCTGACCTCTTTCAGGGTTATTGTATACCCTACTGTAGGGCACATAAATTGACGACGCTGTTCCAGGCTCGTGGCCCGGTTGGGAGTACGGAGTAGCTCACGGGGGAGTAAACTGGAGAATAAAGGAGTCGCCACCCAGTGTGAACAGGGAAATGATTTAAGGTGGCACTCACCCATCGCAAGGGAAGACCTCAAACCTTGGGTTCGGAATGATCCCTTACTTATGCCACTTGTAATGAACAGATTCATGCAATAATATAACCAAGTCTACGCAACATACATATGCAAGAATAACCTATATCTAAGTTTGCATACAACCTATATCTAAGTTTACATACATATGAGTAGAACCTATATTTGAGTTTGCATGCATAAAAGTAAGTCGACATAACATCAAACACAAAATTTCATGAACATATCAAATTGATAAATGTGGAAACATAAATAAATAATAATTGTCTAAATATAAACATTGAAGAGATATAATTAAACTCACAGTGCGAAAGAAATAACTAAATCACGCATGGAAATAATGTGCTATTTCTAATGAACCATGGATGAACACAAGATTTGATAAAACGAAATATGTGTGTTTCTCAAGTAGTACGTGGAATTGTATCCCAAGTTCAGACCGCACTACCGTCCATTCGGATTCGGCTACGGAATTTATGTCTGGGTATCAGTCCGATATACCACAAGAGATAGCACAAAATCATTCATCCCATAATAATAACATACATGAACCAATAATGCGCATGCGAAGAAATAATAATAAATAATTAAAAAGATGAACGAGAATAAATAGAAGGGTGCCCTCAGGTCTTACCTTTTAAATCGCCTTTTGGAAGTGCATTACGCGGCCGTCGGAAGGGTTAATGCTCCGCAGCTCCTCCGGTTCACTGGTCCAACGTTTTCCTTCGCTATTTTCTCTCTTTTGGGCTTCTGTTTTTGCTATTTTTGCTACTATTTTTGTCGCTATTTTTGTTGTTTTTACTGTTGTTTTGGTCATTGTTTTTACTATTTTTGCTATTATTTTTGGACTTTTTAGGGTGCAATTTTTGGTGATTTTGCTGCTGTTTTTGGACTGTTTTAGGGGTGCTGTTTGACGTGAATGTGGGGATGTTTGGGGACTGTTTTTGCGACTGTTTGAGTGATTTTCAGGGGCTATTTTTGGTTGTGGTTTGGCGACGATGGAGGGTTATTTTTGGTTGTTGTTTGGCGTGAATTAGGGGGCTTATTCTAGGGACTGTTTCACGGCAAAAGAGGGGTGTATTGTGAGGTTATTTTCACGACAATGGAGGGCTAATGGAGGTTATGTTTCACGACAATGGAAGGCTATTTATTGGCTTTGGGCGTGAATGTGCTAGGGGTGAAGGGTTTGGTTTATGCTTCTTTTTATAGGAGAGAGTTAGGGTTGTCCTTATTTGGGTAGGAAAGAAATCATGCAATCATGAGGGGTATCTTTTAATTAGTGTGTTATAAGGAAAAGATTTCTTCAATTTAGGAAGGTGATTTGTTCTAGTTTAGTAAAGAGATTTATGGGATTTGATTTGATTTATTTAGTTTAGGAAAGAGATTTGATTTGATTTATTTAATTTAGGCATGTGATTTATTTAAATTAGGAAGGTGATTTGTTTGGACTTAGACATGTGTTTAATGTGTTGGATATTTTTTGGATGGGTTTGGTGGGCTTGGGCGGGTGGAGCTTGGTTCTTTGGTGGGCTTTGGGCCGAGGATAAATTTAAAACAGAGATCCAACGAGCGAACCCGAGGCTAAGCAAACGAATTAAATCCAACAAGGTATTGCTTTTTTGAATTTCCCCTTCCGACGTCCGTTTCCCGCGACTTCCGCAATTTATCGGGTAGTGCCTCCATACGAGGCTCATCATCGGGACTTATGCAAAAATACAGTGCCTACAGTCGCCCCACTTTGATGAGACTTGTACAGTGTGTGACAATGACAATCATATCAAAGTTGTGCAATGTATTTTTACTTACCTGACTCGCCAGTTGCTGCCTGACTTGCCTGTTGCTTCGAACTGAGTTGATCTAATGGTGAGGTGTTGCGACCATTGAGGTTCATCCCTGTAAGATGCTGCGATCTCTAAGAATCACTACCGAACTGAACTGATGAGAGTTGGAACTAGGGATGACAATTTTACCCGCAAACCCGTAAAAACCCGTCCGCAATGGGTAGGATTTGGTAAATATATTAGTGGGTGCGGTGCGGATTTGATAATTTAAAGTAAAACCCGCTACGGGTGCGGTGCATGTTTGGTATTTAAGAAAAAAATATGGGTATCCGCTGCGGGTATCCTCATACCCGCAATATTACTTTTTATTAATTAATATTTTTAGGATAATATAAAAAAACATTCATATAAAAACAACTAACAAAATCTAAACCTAAAATACTAATCCACAGTTCCACACTCTCACTCAGTCGCAGCCCGCAACCTGCCCAACTGAAGATTTTTTGCATGACTATTATTGATTTTTTTTAATCACAATTGTTAATAAAATTATAATACAAAAATTTGGATACTAGTTTTAATTATGTTTATATGAAAAAATAAACATATGATATCGAATCTTTCATACATTATGTTATCTATGTACTGTATATACATACATTGCATGTTGTATATGTCATATGAAAAACAACTGTGAAAACTACAGCTAGCAATTAAAAATAAATTATTTAATTAAAAAAATTATATTATTAATAACACAAAGTAATTCAATATTTTAAAAACCCGCAAAAAATTCGTTGGGCACCATTGCGGGTTTGGTAATTTATTTTTATATGCGGTGCGGGTTTGGTAATGAAAATTAAAACCCGCAACGGGTATGGTGCGGGTTTGGTAATTTATTTACATATGCGGTTGCGGGTTTGGTAATGGCAAACCCGCACCATACCCTACCCACTACCATCCCTAGTTGGAACCCTTCCAAACCTTGCCCCATTCCCGGAGCGCCATTCCTTGCATGCTAGACCTCATTCCTGAGGAGTCGCGGTTGTGATAATTGTGGTCCCCTTCCGAACCTTGCCCCATTCCCGGAGCGCCATTCTCGACATGCTAAACCTCATTTTCGAGGCGTCAAGGTTGTGATAGTTGTGGTCCCCTTCCGAACCTTGCCCCATTCTTGGCATGCTAATCCTCATTCTCGAGGCGTCGCGGTTGTGGGCCTCGACCCATGCTCCATTTTCGGAACGCCATTCGTGACATGCTAACCTCATTTCTGAGGCGTCACTGATGATGTGGGCCTCGACCCATGCTCCATTCTCGGAGAATCATTCCCGGCATGCTAACCTCATTCCCGTGGCATCGCGGTTGTGGGCCTCGACCCATGCTCCATTCCCGGAGCGCCATTCCCGGCATGCTAACCTCATTCCCGAGGCGTCGCGGTTGTGGGCCTCGACCCATGCTCCATTTCCGGAGCGCCATTCCCGACATGCTAACCTCATTCCCGAGGTGTCACTGATGATGTGGGCCTCGACTCATGCTCCATTCCCGGAGTGCCATTCCCGGAATGCTAACCTCATTCCCGAGGCATCACGGTTGTGGGCCTCGACCCATGCTCCATTCTCGGAGTGCCATTCCCGACATGCTAACCTCATTCCCGATGCGTCGCTGATGATGTGGGCCTCGACCCATGCTTCTTTCCCGGAGCGCCATTCCCGGCATGCGAAACCTCATTCCCGAGGCGTTGCTTATGTGATGGTTCATTCCCGAACCGTTACTGTATGAGGTGGTCCATTCTTGAACCGTTACTGAGTTGAGTTGATGGTGAGGCACTTTGACCCCTGGGTTTTGTTCCCGAACCACCTGTGGGCTTTGTTCCCGAGCTGTACTGAATGTGGGCTTTATTCCCTGGGCCTTGTTCCTGAACTTGTGTAGAGTGTGGGCTTTGTTCCCGAGCTGTACTGAATGTGGGCTTTATTCCCTGGGATTTGTTCCCGAACTACTGATAAATTGGGCCTCAACCCTGAGATTCATTCCCGAAACTGTTGATGAAGTGGGCCTCAACCATGGGATTCATTCCCAAAACTGCTGATAAAATGGGCCTCGACCCTGGGATCCATTCCCGAAACTGCTGATGAAGTGGGCCTCAACCTTGGGATTCATTCCCGAAACTGCTGATAATGCGGGCCTCGGCCCTCGGATTCATTCCCGAAACTGTTGGTTGTGTGGTCCTCGACCCTGGGATTCATTCCCGAAACTGCTAACAATGTGGGGCTCGACCCTGTGATTCATTCCCGAAACTGCTGACAACATGGGCCTCGACCCTGGGATTCATTCCCGAAATAGCTGACAACGTGGGCCTCGACCATGGGATTCATTCCCAAAACCGCTGACAACGTGGACCTCGACCATGGGATTCATTCCCGAAATCGCTGACAACGCGGGCCTCGACCCTGGGATTCATTCCCGAAATTGCTGATGAAGTGGGCCTCGGTCCTGGGATTCATTCCCGAAATCGCTGACAATGTGGGCCTCGACCCTGTGATTCATTCCTGAAACCGCTGACAACGTGGGCCTCAATCTTGGGATTCATTCCCGAAACCGCTGACAACGTGGGCCTCGACCCTGGGATTCATTCCTGAAACTGCTGATAATATGGGCCTCGACCCATGGATTCATTCCTCAAACTGCTTGACTTTTCCGCCTTTTCATTTTCTTCAAAACCTGCGAACAAAAACAAATCAAGAAATGTGTCTATGTGACTTGTATGCATGTATGCATGGATATATTTCCTATTCCGATGGGTTAGGACTTCCTTGTGCTCTTTGGTGCCCCTGGCCTACAAATGACTTCTGTCATCCCTAGGGTCTGCTTACAGTTTCTTCTTTTCAATTCTCTTCTAGTGATTGCTCAGTTTCCTTTGATCTCATGACTCAATATCTCGTTATGTCCCTGATTCGTCAGGTGGTAGACTGGTTGCCCCCAGTCTTGGTTTAGCTTTCTGCTCTCCGCTGTTTGCACTAGGTCCAGGTGAGCCACATGATGTGGCATTCCATATCATCATACTACATTACAAGCTACAAAATAGTCCGAATAGTTATACTTATCATTGTCCTCAAAGAATGCCCAGTATTGAAACCAGAGAACCTTCAAAACATTCAATGCAACTCAAATCCAAGTCTTTGAATAAATGATCTAAGCCAGACTCAAAGTGTGTGTGTGCAAAGGTTCCTTTGTAGATTCGTCCCCAAGTAAGCCAACTCGATGATTTCGTCAAAAAATTGGGATCAATGGGTCAAACCAACCTAGATGTCTCAATTATGCCTGCAGTTGCTTTTTCTGTGCTTAATGTGGTATGATTTTCTTTCTCTTTTGTCTCTTTTTTTTCTTTTCATCTTGAACTTTTTTTTTTCTTTTTTTTTTCTTTTTTTTCCCAACACACCTACCCTTTAAGGTAGTATTTCTCCCCATGGTGGTCATAATACTGGCCCATGGGTAGCTTCACGCTTATCGGTTATAGGTGGTTTAATTCATTTCTTTAGAGCATTTTATTTTATTTTCAACCATACCACACATCATAACACAAGCAAATCAGGATAGACATTTAGGCAAACAGTCATTCGCCGACCTACAATTTCTTCAACTAGTCACTTTGCGAACTACTCAGGTTTTCACCGCTAAGAACCATAATCAAGTGCTTACGAATCTAACATAGATCAATTACTCAAAGTATCAGATAAAAGCACATCAGTAGTTTATCGTTTCTAAGATTTCACCCTAAAGCAAATGATTTCATCATTGGACTTATGTATAACTATTAAGGACTAAAAACAAACAATTTTTTCTTTTTTTCTTTCTTTTTTTTTTGCTGAAGGCCCCCTAATGGTCTTTCTATCATTGCCGTAAATTTTTCTGTTCCTCGGTTTCCTTTTCCCTGATATCCATGTTTGCTAAACTCTTCTTGACAAGTCTTCTTTTTCTAACCCAACGGTTATCTATGATGGCTTTTAAGACACAAGGTTAACATGATGCGTGTATGCATGTGATGTATGAGATGCGTGCTATGTATGAGGTATAATATGCATGTGGTTATCAAAATAGATATCAGACTCGTGCTTCTAACATATTTGGATCATGTTTGGATCTTTTAAGTACATTAAGGTTTTCATACAAGTTGGCCAATTATCATTTTAAAGTATTCAATCATATCATTGCGAGGTGTAAACTTGTCCCAGTTGAAAAAGGCCCAACAGGTTTACACTTTCGTGATAACGTGGCTAAATAACTTCAAATGGTAAGGAGCCCAAACACAAAATGGCTCATCGTCATTTTAGAAGCTTTTGGCCCAATTGTTATAAGACGCAAACTCGTCCCAGTTTAAATGGCCCAACAAGTTCACAGCTCATGATGAAAGTCCAAATGAATCCAAATGATGATAGTCCTAAACACATGCATAAAAAGGATGGTTTCTATTGGTCATACAAATATGGTTCACATGTGGGTTTATGGGAGTGTAGACAAAGGCTCCCACTGGCGAAGGATTGCCCACAACTAGGTCTCCCCACTCAAGGGTTCGAGCGACCAAGTGAGCACACCTTTTTTATACCCTAAGGTACGTGCCAACGAGTGATGATACATGAATGACTGTCAAATGGATTTCTTATTGAAGATTCTCCAGAGGGAGAATGGAGCGAACTCTCTTAAATACCATTGCCTCTTAGGCTCTTATCGCCTTGGTGACAGGAATAAACAATAGGTCCTCCAAATTAGTCCATCACGGTAAGCTTCGAGTAAATGATTATCTAGGTGCCTTCACATCTTTTCCTTTCACCTATAGAAAGGTAGTGAATGAAGGAAGACACCAAACCGTTACCTAGCTCTAAGCCTTTGGTTAAACCCCTTAGTCCAAACCCACTTATAAACACAGTTAACGAAAGTGAAAATCAAAAACATTACAAGACATTATTTCGGGGCCGATTCTCTATCCCCTGTGGAGTCGCCAGACTGTAGGACACAAAAATTGACGACGCAGTTCCAGGCTCACGGCCCGGTCGGGAGTACGGAGTAGCCCGCAGAGGACTAAACCGGAGAATAAAAGAGTCACCACCCAGTGTGAACTGGGAAATGATTTAAGGCCACACTCACCCCTCGCAAGGGAAGATCTCAAATCGTTGGGTTCAGAATGGTCCCTTACTTATGCAACTTGTAATGAACGGATTCATGGAATAATATAACCAAGTCTATGCAACATACATACGGAAGAATAACCTATATCTAAGTTTGCATACATACGAGTAGAATCTATATCTAAGTTTGCATGCATAAAAGTAAGTCGACATAACGACAAGCACATAATTTCATGAACATATTAAATTGTTAAATGTGGAAACATAAATAAATAATAATTGTCTAAACATAAACATTGAAGAGATATAATTAAACTCCTAGTACGAAAGAAATAACTAAATCATGCATGGAAATAACGTGTTATTTCTAATGAACCATGGATGAACACAAGATTAGATAAAACGAAATATGTGTGTTTCTCAAGTAGTACGTGAAATTGTATCCCAAGTTCAGACCGTACTACCGTCCATTCGGATTCGGCTACAGAATTTACGTCTGGGTTTCCATCCGATATATCATGAGAGATAGTACAAAATCATTCATCCCATAACAATAACATACATGAACCAACAATGCGCATGTGAAGAAATACTAATAAATAATTAAAAAGATGAACGGGAATAAATAAAAGGGTGTCCTCAGGTCTTACCTTTTAAATCGCCTTTTGGAAGTGCGTTACGCGACCGTTGGAAGGGTTAATGCTCCGCAACTCCTCCGGTTCACTGGTCCAACATTTTTCTTCGCTGTTTCGCTATTTTGGGCTGCTATTTTCTCTGTTTTGGGCTTATGTTTTTGTTATTTTTGCTGCTATTTTTGGTCGCTATTTTTGCTGTTTTTACTGCTATTTTTTTCACTATTTTTACTATTTTGCTTATGTTTTTACTATTTTTGGACTTTTTTAGGGTTTAGTTTTTGGTGATTTTGGTGATGTTTTTGGACTGTTTTATGGACTGTTTTAGGGGTGCTGTTTGGCCTGAATGTGGGGCTGTTTTTATGACTGTTTGAGGGATTTTCAGGGGCTGTTTTTAGTTGTTGTTTGGCGATGATGGAGGGCTATTTTTGGTTGCTGTTTGGCGTGAATTAGGGGGCTTATTCTAGGGACTGTTTCACGGTAAATGAGGGGTGTATTGGGAGGTTATTTTCACGGCAATGGAGGGCTAATGGACTTTATGTTTCACGATAATGGAATGCTATTTTTTGGCTTTGGGCGTGAATGTGCTAGGGGTGAAGGGTTTGGTTTGTGCTTCTTTTTATATGAGAGGGTTAGGATTGTCCTCATTTTGGTAGGAAAAAAATCATGCAATCATGGGGGTATCTTTTAATTAGTGTGTTATAAGGAAAAGATCTCTTCAATTTAGGAAAGTGGTTTGTTCTAGTTTAGGAAAAAGATTTATGGGATTTGATTTGATTTATTTAGTTTATGAAGGAGATTTGATTTGATTTATTTAATTTAGGCATGTGATTTATTTAAATTAGAATGTGATTTGTTTGGATTTAGACATGTGTTTAATGTGTTGGATATTTTTTGGATGGGTTTGGTGGGCTTGGGCGTGTGGAGCTTTTTTCTTTAGTGGGCTTTGGGCTGAGGATAAATTTTAAAATAGAGATCCAATGAGTGAACCCGAGGCTAAGAAAATAAATTAAATCTAAAAAGGTATTGATTTTTGAATTTCCCCTTCCGATGACCGTTTCTCGTAACTTCCGCAACTTATCGGGTAGTGCCTCCATACAAGGCTCATCATCAGGACTTATGCAAAAATACAGTGCCTACACTTGCATTTGTCCGCAATTATATTTCACTAATTCCCACTATCTGAGTGACGTGGTAGGATGCTGCAGTATCTACCACCTACTCGACATTCAGAGTTACGGGGTGAAGGCATGCTTCTTCCTGTCCGGAGCATATAGCTACATCTACCGTGGTAACTACTAGTGTCTCCGCGTCATTCTTCTTCAGCTGGTTATTGCATTTTCCCTACTCCCGATGCAATTTCCGGAAATTTTTCTTCAAGTGGCCTTCTATGCCCCAGTGGAAGCACTTGTATGTCTTTTTCTCATCCTTGGATCTGCCCATGTTTTTGCTTCTGCCTCTCCTCCCATCTGGATGTTTCTCATGTTGTCTTCCTCGTTGCTCCGAGACAAGGGCTTCAGTTTGATCTGAGCCCACGTTTTTTCTTATGGCTTCTTCATTTGACAGGGTATTTTTTGCCATAGGCATGGTAAGTTTGCCTCCTAGAGCTGAGTTGCTGAGAGTGACCACCAGAGTCTCCCAGCTATCAAGAAGAGAACTGAGTAGCAATAGGACTTGAACTTGGTCTGCCAGTTGAATGTCTACTGCAGACAACTGGTTCACCAGGCTTTGGAACCTATTGGTGTGTTCTGCAACGGAAGTTCCACTCCGTAGCTTCAGGTTCACCAAACGCCTCATGATTAATCCTTATTCCGATCTGGTTTGGCCTGGAACATGTCTTCTAATTTCCTCCACATTTCATAAGCACATGTGTCCTATGCTACGTGGTGGAAGACACTGTGACCGATCCACTGCCTAATCTGACCTAAAGTTCTGTTGTTGAGTTTATTCCAGTCATACTTCTTAACAGACTCTGGTTTCTCTCCCTTCAACTCGATGACATCAAACAAATCTTAACAGTGTAAAAAATATATCATCCGAGGTCTCCAGATGGAGTAATTAGTTGCATCCAGTTTAATCATTGAACCAAAATGGGAATCTTCCATTTCCATTTTAAGTTTTTAAATTTTAAAATGAAAATAGATTAAAACCGGGGTTGAATTTCAGAAATCTGAGTTCACTGTTACGTCCGGAACGGTCGAAAATGGTGGAATAGACACTTCGTTGGTCTAAATCCGACACACAGAGGCTGATTTATAAATTCCTAAAAGTTTTAGGGCAAAATTATAAATTTCAAAACTTCAGAGGGCTAAATGAAATTTACCAAGCTATTGACGTGGCAATGCTGACGTGGCAATGCTGACGTGGCAAATGGGACTGGATGTATTGATGTGGCGGACACGTGCCGGCTGACGTGATAAATTCAATGGCGTGGCGCTGACTGTGTGCTGACGTGGCGACACGTCAGTGTCTTCAACCTCTGAAAGCGCTTGTGGCGTTTGGAACGACTGGCGGTGTGTGGACTGGCTACTGGAAGATACGTGCGGCACGTGCGGCCAATCTGAACGTCGGATCGATCGTCGAAAAATACCATCGTGCTCGTCTCTCCGTGAACTAGCTGATGATACCCTCAAATTAGATTTTTGACAACTTTCGTCGGAATTGATTTTCCGATGAGAAGCTCTGTTAATCGATTTTACGACCCCAGAGAACAACCGAACCTCATGATACCACTTATTGTGATTCATCACGATCACTTTATAAAGTGTTTTGAGGAAAAATCAAATTGCTTCTATTACTACAAGAATAGATTACAAGTATTACAAAACTTGAATTACAAAACCTCACACTTTCTCTCTATACAACACTCTCTTTGGGATACATTTTAACACTGGAAATGGCCTGAATTTATAGGCCAGGTTTGGTTACTGTTCACCCACATTTCACTTCTTGATTCATGGAACCAAGTTGTTTCTTTGCTCTATTTTTCTTCATCTTTGCTGGCACCACCAAAAGTAGCTTGGAGTCTTCTCATAAGGTGCATGACAGTTGGTATCATGAAGCTTCAAGGTTGCTTCCTTCATGCAGGCCATGCATGCAGCAGCTGGACTCAACAATTCTGCCCCTCTAGCTGCATCTGAAACAATCGTCATTTGACAGCTATCCCGGTTATGTCTCTGCATAACTCTAGCTTGTCTTGAGTAACCGCTTTCGTTAACATGTCTGCTGAATTCTCATATGTATGGCTCTTCACTAGTCTCAGCAGTTGTTGATCCATCACCTCGCGTATCCAGTGATAGCGAATATCAATGTGTTTCGTCCGGGAATGATACATTGAGTTCTTACTCAAGTCCAGAGCACTCTGACTGTCACAATGTATCTTGTATTCTGTCTGATTGATCCTTAAATCTTGGAGAAAATGCTTTAACCACAACATTTCTTTTCCTGCCTCAGCTATAGCGATGTACTCAGCTTCTATTTTGGATAATGGAATACACCTCTGCAATCTTAACTGCCATGACACAGCTCCCCCTGTAAAAGTGTAGATGAATCCTGATGTAGATTTCCTACCATTAAGATCTCCCGCCATATCTGAATCTGTATAGCCTTCCAAGATCGGATCAGCTCCCCCATAACACAGACGAAACTTCGTTGTACCCTTGAGGTACCTGAGAATCCATTTCATTGCCTCCCAGTGTTGCTTTTCAGGGTTAGAGAGAAAACGGCTCACTACATCCACAGCGTGTGCAATATCTGGCCTGGTACAAACCATTGCATACATAAGGCTTCCAACAGCTGAAGAATATGATATTGCTGACGTTTCCTCGATCTCTTTCTTGGATGGGGGGCACGAACTCTTGCTCAGTTTGAAATAGTGTGCTAGCGAAACGCTGACTGATTTGGCTTTCTGCATATCGAACCTTCTGATTATCCGTTCAATATATCTCTCATGTGAAAGCCATAACTTCTTGTTCTGTCTGTCACGAACAATCTCCATTCCCAAAATCTGTTGAGCTGGTCCTAAGTATTTCATGTCGAAAGCCTTGGAGAGTTCATTCTCCAGCTGGCTGATATTCACTGCTTCTTGTCCAACAATCAACATGTCATCTACATGAAGTAGAAGAGTAACGAAATTTCCATAAGGAAACCTCTGAATGTATACACACTGATCTGTTGTAGTTCTTTTGTAGCCTTATCGAACTTCTTGTACCACTGCCTCGGTGCTTGCTTGAGCCCATACAAGCTCTTTTTCAGCTTGCAAATAAGGTTTTCTTTTCCTGAAACCTTGAATCCTTCTGGCTGCTCCATGTAGATTTCTTCATTCAAATCACCATGAAGAAATGTTATTTTGACAACCATATGTTCAAGCCTCAAGTTCAATCTGGCTACCAATCATAGAATAACTCGGATTGAAGCCATTTTTACCACTGGTGAAAAAATCTCATCAAAGGCAATTTCTTTTTTATGTAGGAATCCTTTGACCACTAGCCGAGCTTTGTGTTTCACACACTTTCTCTGCTGCCGTCTTTCTTGAGCTTGGATACTCATTTGTTCTTCAGTGCCTTCATTCCATGTGGGAGCTTGACTATCTCATAAGTGTTGTTTTTCTGCAGAGATTTCATCTCATCCTGCATTGTGTGTAGCCTCTTTATGAAATACAACTTCGTTGAAGGTTTCTGGCTCCCTTTCATCAGTAAGCAGAATGTATTATGATCCTGGGTATCTGGCTGATGGAATCCGGCCTCGCTCCGACCTTCGTACTGGAGGTTCTGGCTGTCTGTTGTCATCCGGATCTGTGGATGATCCTGAAGCCTCTGATGGAGTAGGCTGCAGCTCCCCCTGCTCAACACCTCCTTCCTCCTCTGGTTCTGCTTCTACTGTGTCTTGTACCCCATCATCATCTGTGGCCACTGGTGTTGGTGCTGGGGTTGTGTCTGGATTTGCATCGGCATTGTCGACACTGGTTTTAGAAGGCATCTTGGGCATTTCAATGTCTTCTATTGTCCGGTCTTCAAGAAACACTACATCCCTACTTCTGATGATCTTCCTTTCCTTTGAGTCTCATAGCCTGTATCCAAATTCATCGTCTCCATAGCTTATGAAGATGCATGAGATAGTTATTGCATCGAGCTTCTGCTTGAGCTTCTTAGATACATGTGCAAATGCTAAACATCTGAATATTCTGAGGTGAGAATATGAGGGATTCTTACCAGACTACACTTTCTCCGGAATCTCGAAATTCAACGGTACAGATGGTGATCTGTTGATCAGGTAGCAGGAGGCACGAACAGCTTCTCCCCAGAATGGCTTTGGCAGCTTAGCCATACTGATCATGCTTCTGACTTTCTCCATAATGGTGCGGTTCATCTTTTCAGCGACACCATTGTGTTGTGGGGTGCGTGGAACAATCCTCTCGTGTCGAATGTCGTGGCTTCCGCAGTAGGTATCGAACTCCCTGGAAGTGTATTCGCCTCCATTGTATGTGCGAAGGCACTTCAGTTTCTTCCCTGTTTCACGCTCGACCATGGCATGGAACAGTTTGAAATAGTCCAGGACCTAATCCTTTGATTTCAGAAAATACACCCATACTTTTCGAGAAGCATCGTCCATCAAAGTCAGAAAATATTTATTACCGCCTAGTTAGTTTACCTCCAAGGGACCACATACATCAGAGTACACCAGACTGAGTAACTCTGATTTCTTTGTAGAAGAGAAATTGAAAGAGACTCGATGTTGCTTACCAAAGAGACAGTGATTGCAAGGATCCAGAGCAATATTTTTGGAGACAGAGATAAGATCCTTCTTTGCCAAGGTAGACAACCCCCTTTCACTCATGTGACCGAGTCTCTAGTGCCATAGATTCTGAGAAGCCTCCGGTTCAGCTACATTTAGGCTTTCTGCACAAATCTTCACATGAGTCTTGTATAAGGTTCCACAGATATGTCCTAGGACGATGACCATGGCACCTTTTATCATCCTCTAAATGCCGTTGCTGAAGTGGCTAGCATAACCCTATTGTAAAGGGCTACCCCAGAGAGAAAGTTGAGCCGAAGTTTTGGAACATGTCAGACCTCCTTCAGGGTTATTGTATACCCTGCATTTGTCCGCAACTATATTTCACCAATTCCCACTATCTGAGAAGAATTGGTATTTGATGAGTGGTAATTATATCACTATTTCCCACTCATTTAACCTAATATTATGTATAGTTTCTCGAGTTTTATGAACGTTTTGATGTGTTTTTATTTAGTTTGCAGATAAAAATAATATTTCGACTTAATAGAATCAACTCAGGGCTAAACGATGAAATTCTGATAAAAAATATCAAAAACGAAATTCTTCTATACACGTCACGAAGTGCAGTCAAAATTTCCAGTTTTGCGCAATGTTCTTATTTTGGCCATAACTTTTTCGTCCGATGTCCGATTGAGCTGATTCAAGTTGAAGTTTAAAGAAGACTCAAAGATATACAACTTTGAAAGCCAAAATATTTTCTAATTCTGAAGTTTGGAAGGCCGAAATTGATGAACAATACAGTATATTTTGTGTATCTATTATTGTCATTTACAAAATATAAAATAAAATTAATAAAATAAAAAAAATAAAAATTGTCAAACTTCCACCAAACATGCTTGCTTGTTTGGTGCCATGTTTGATGCCATGTTTGGTGCCATGTTTGATGCCATGTCTTGTGGCATGTTTGGTGGAGTGTTTGGTGGAGCAATTCGTGGAGCAATCGGTGGAGAAATTGGTGGAAGCCTTTAGGTTTTTCTATAAATATCAAGCCATTTCATTTGTAATTCTCATGCTTTCCTTAGGTTTTTGTAAGGAATTGAAGGATTGCATCTAGTTTATATTTATTTTAAGTATTTAATTTATGTATTTTATTTTCAGTAATAGCAGTAGTTCTCTTCTTCTACTCCCTTCTTTAATGTTTAGTAGTTAATTTTCCGCTAGGGGAAGGTGAAGCTTTTATAATTCTAATTTAGATTAATCTCCCTTAATTATAATATAAAATTTATTATTCACATTAAAAAGGAATTACCGCCTTAATGGCTGGTTTTATTTATTTTGCATAAAGTGGCACCGCCTATATGGCTGGTTTTTAGGTGACAGATAATTATCGCATATATGGCTGGTTTATGTTTAAATAATATTACCGCCTTAATGGCAGGTTGGACTTCATTTAAATCTGATTTAATAAGGAATACCACCTATATGGTCGGTTGAGCTAATCACCGTTAAATTCTATATTATACTATGGGAGATTTCTAAATTATAATAGTAAAAGTGGATCCCCTAACCCCAACATTTTATTTTATTCTAGGGAAGTGATGACACACAATACACACACTTAATAATTGATTTTCTTCTTATGGGTAGTTCTTTAGTTTGTTTATTGAGTCTTAAGCTTAATGCCTTTGTTAACTGGCCATTAATAAGATTGATGGGGTAAATCTAAAATGAACTAGACATAGGGATTTTAGGTTTCAGCCTTAGACTTAATAACTCACGATCTTCCTTGAGGATAGATAACCCTTTAATAGATTTCCTTACAGGATAGACATATACCTGTCGGGCGTGGGTAGCCATAATTGGAACTTGGTCTTAATGAATCCAGGTAATGTGGTTGACATAGGAATATGGTTCAATTGGGTTATACTGGGTATTTGCGTCTGACCATCGGAAGAGGCTTTTTCATATTTTCGTGTTCCAGGTTAGCAAACTAAATTAATACACATAAGTGAGGGAATCGATTCATCTTCTTAACAGTATTGTATGGAGTCACGACCCTAGATCCTTTGAGTCTTTTCCTTATTTTCCTTAGTATTTTCTTTTGAGTCTTTTGTAATTTTCTTTTGTATTTTCTTTTGTTTATTTTATTTTAATAAAAGCAATTCCACATTCAACCAACCAAAGCAATCAATTCCCTTCTCCCTATAATTAGATACTTGTAAATAAATAGATTCAATAATTAATAACAACAGTAGGAATTAAGTCCCCGTGGGATCGATATTTTTATACTACTTGAACGATACGTGCGCTTGCGTTATACGCGTGTGAATGCACAAGTTTTTGGCACCGTTTCCGGGGACTTATATTTCTTGAGTTATTAATTTTGAAGCTATCTAATTTACTTGTATCTAATTTTCTTTATTTTTATCTGTAATTTTTATTTCTTTCTTTTATTTTTCAGGTGGTTGAAAAATGGAACACTATTGGGAGATTGAGAGATTACGAGCCTTATACGAAAATACACCCCAAATCTGGGAGCAACAGTCCGGTTTTCTGAGGCCTGTTGTCGAGCCCAACGATTATCACTGGATGTCAGAATCAAGCAATACGACATTTTCTCATCAGAACGAAATGGGAAGATGTGTAATTTTTGATAGTAACCACCCGAGCGATCAATGTATATACCTTCTAGAGTGGAAATTTTTTTGGAATCAATCAAGGTACGAAGAGCCAACATATTTTGAAGAACCATCACATTTTCCATCTTATCCACCACCCACCTATTATGATCTTCATCAAGAACCAGAACCATCAGAGGAAGAACCATTGGTTGACATGCTCAAAGATTGGTTCGAGAAACGAGACAAAAAGTTGGATGCAATGCTTGAAACATATCAGAACCAACTTGAAAGTATTCAGAGACAATCAGAATCTATTCAGAGGATGACAGATCAAATGAGACAATTAACAGAAAATCAGAGCTGCATACCTCAAGAACCATTTTCAGATGACACTGATGAAGCCTTCGAGTACCAATCATTTCACGATGACACTTCAGTAAAGGAGGAGGCTGAACAGTAGCAACAACCAGAGGTATCAGTTCAGGAGCCCAAACCAGCAAAGTCTCTATTTGACTTTTATTAGTCAGATTCTGACGAGGATGAAGCTGAGTTGTTTGCACCAACTACATCAAAAAAAGAGGATGGAATTCTGTATCATCAAAATGAAGATCTTGGAGATTCCATTGCACAAATATTTGAAGAAGGTCTACCTGAGCCAATCATTTCACCCAGATCAGAGGATGAAGACCTAATGCCAGACACATCTTTTCATCCTCAGGTTGATAATTTTGAAGCAGGCATTTCACAGATGTCAGATGAAGAACTGAACGCGGAGATCCTAAAATACATC
>SKCR01011217.1:0-21769 GCA_019454045.1 Zanthoxylum bungeanum | reverse complement strand
GAAATAATTTTTTGGACATTGGCAAATTCCACGTAGTTCCGATTCGGAATTCATTCCAAGATTAAATCTGAACAGCCCGTGGTATTGGGACGTAACATTTTCATAAGATTTTGATTTTTATGAACTTCATATCGTCAAAAATCAAAGACCGAGACCTATAAACTTTTAACTTGGATATTTTTTCAAACTCGAATCAGAAGTAGGTCAAAAATTGAGATTTTCACAATTGCTATAGTAGATTTGGGAATAGCCTAGATTAAGGTAATGAACCCAACTTATAAGCCCATTACATTTCTCATTTGGTTCAATATCTCAAAATGGCCCAATAAGCTAAATATCTCATAAAGTCCCCAGATTTCTATAGAGAGAGTAAGAAAATCATAATAAAAAATTAAAAGCCATCTAGCTCTAAAAAAATCCCTAGCATGACCGAAAATTTGAAGGAAAAAAGGAAGTGACAGACGTGCAATTTGACAAGAAATCTTGAAGAAAAGAGGAAGGAAGGAGGAAAATCTAACACAAAAACCTTGTCTAGAAAGGAAAAAGGAAGGCTTGTGGACTCTAATGGAGAAGAAAATTTATTGAAGGTAAGAAGAAACTTGACCCAAGTTTTGAAGTGTTGATTTCTTTTGATAATTGATGTTTAATGGTTATGTTGGGTTGTGATTGATGTAGTTTATATGATTATTATGTTAAGAAGTTAATGCTTATGAGAAATCCCCAAATAGTAAACCTTAAATAATGAGTTAAATTGAGGTTGGTTAAGATTGGATCTGGTGAAATGTTAGAAAGGTAGGTGGATGAATATTTGTATATTGTGCTTTAGTTTCTATGTTATGGTGGTAAGTTTTGAGAATGCATTAGGGGATTAATGTTGGGTCTTGAAAATAGTCTGGTGTCAGGACGTGCACCCCATGCGTCGTGATACTTACTGGAAAATTACTCCCTGATTCAGTTCTGGATGGTGAGCGTCGTGACACCCAATGACTAGTGTCGTGATAGTTCGGGGCTCCATTTATTTCACGGAGAACTCGTTAGCCGCAAAGCTAGAACACGGCAGCGACTTCCCGCCTTACTGATGGGATGCCCTAATGCCCTAACTAATAGATGAAGCTCATTGTCTCGTCTTTGTTTGATGGACGTCACGATGCTCAGTATTTAACATCGCGATGCGTATAGAAATCACGATGCCCAACCCTTGCATCGTGATGTGAAGGCAGATGATGCTCACTGGTTCATTAACATGTGTGAGAGTCATGACGGCCTAAGGGACATCATCTTGACGCGTGATCAGAAATTCCCCAGAATCAATTTTAGTTTATTCTAATTTCACCTTAGCATGTTACAGGCCACCCTAAGGGTCTCGTATCAGCTTACATACATACATTACATCATGATATAAGTATGATACACCTTAAAGTGATAGAAATTACTTGAATGGATAAACTTTGCTTGATTCTGAAGTAAATTTCTCAGCCCATTTTCTTATCAAGTTTACCAATTATAGATCATTGCAAGAACTGCAATCTCCTACGCCGAAGTAAAGTAATGTCAGCCAGATTTCTAATCTATGAGTGTACCATTTTCTCAACTGATTTCATTTAAGTTGTTTTCGATAAGACTTACTTTTAAACACACATTGGCGTTAGCCAAAGTTCAATTTCAGTTGTTTTATGATTGATGATGTTTTAGAAAGATTGTTTTCAAAAAGCTTGAGTTTTATGATTTTCGAGGCATGGGGAAAAAAACCCACTTCAATTGTAACTTGACTCAATATAGAATTGACGGATATGGAATTGACGGACTCAGAGAACATGTGCACATGTAGAGCAGGATTGGGGGGACGACGAATGTAACTCCCCCATATCCTAGATTCAAGGCTAGGGGGACGACGATATGTAACGCCCATAGACCCTAGTTTCAGGGTCAATTATTAGCATGTATTATCACTTCTGACTCTAGTTCAGTGGCTTGGGGGATGACATACATAATGCCCCAAGACCCATAGTTTAGGCGTATGAGGGAGATGGCGATACGTAACGCCCTCATATGTCAGGTTTTCAGTAGATCTTCAAATACAAATTTTCTGAAATGGATTTTCAGAGACAGAAATTACAAAGAAGGTTTTAAGAAAGAATTTTAATAAGAATCTGTTTATGGGAATTTCAGAGATTTACAGACCAGAAGTAGATTTTAGAAAAATTTTCCAGAATGAGAATTGTTTTCAGATAATGAAAGAGATTTCAGATGAGATAATTTGAGATGAATTTGGTTTTAAAACCATGGATTTTCAAAGATCCCTTTAGTTCCTATTTTAAATTGTCCACTTACTAGGTCTTCCAAATGATCTAACTCCCCAACTCCCAGTGTTTCCATTTTACAAGTTACTCGGAGGACGAGCTCGCGAAGATGGATACTAATGGTAGTCACCAGCGTGTTGAGGACACCGGGTCAATTCAGATACAGAGTTCTGTTAGAGTCAGAATAAAGTCTTGTATCAGATGTATGTTTAGTAGAATTTGTATGTGTAAGAGTTAGAAGAGTCCATGTAAAGAGTATAAGTGTAATGTTATTGAGTATTGAGTTATGAGCATTGCGACACATATTTATATTACTAATTGGGGCGATGGTTCTTATGCATGAGATTAACTTGAAATGAGGATATTAGTGTTATTCATAGTCAGAGACTCAGGGGGATAAGACGACATATTCCTTGCCGGTAGCATCTCTTGGAGGGGGATGTTACACTATCATCGATAAAAGTGACAAAATACTTTTTACCACCTCTTGTTTGCACAATATTCATATCACACACATAAGTGTGAATGAGTTCCAAAGATTTAGAGCTTCGTTCTATGGAATGAAACGATGTTCTATTCATTTTTTCCTTTAACATATGCTTCATATTTATGTTGTTTATCAATTTTAGATCAAGTTATAAGGTTCATATTATTTAATTTACATATTGTATAATAATTCACATGCCCTTACCTACTATCCATACATTTTTGACTCAATAATATAAGCAGAAGATGTAACTTTATGATATTATTAGCATTTTATCGGTTGGCAGTCATTACATCAAATTTAAAAAGGCTCCCCAGTGAAATATCATTTTCCCACATAGACATCATTTGGGTCATTAGAACTTGTCAGAAATATGAAAAATAACTTAAAGCCATTATTGGTGAGAGAAGGATCCCGAAACTAGATTCTTCTGATGCTCGGAACATGCAGCACATTTCCCATAATAGATCTTTTTGGAAGTCATCTTTAGAAATTATTGTGCCTTAACCTACTACTTTGGAGGTGGGAGAATTTCTCATGTAATTTGGTCTCCATTGTCGATCTTTTGATATGTAGAAAATATCTTTCTATCAACACATATGTGGCGAGCAGCTCCAGTGTTTATCCACCATTATCATGGGTTTCCAACCAAATTGGCTTCAATTACAACTGCTGAGAGGTTCAAATCTGAGATCTCATCAGTCATCATCTCATCTTTAGCGACATGAACCTCATTTTTTCTTTTTTCTTGCCCTTGTCATGAGACTTCTTATTTATACAGTCTTTTTCCATGCGACCACTTTTACCACAGACGTAGCACTTCTCCATTGAACTTCTTGTTTTCTTGGAAAGAATCAGCCCCACCGTTCTTTCCCTTTTTGCTACCTACCACCCTCAATGATTTTAGCCTTAGATTCCATGGTCTTGTAGCTAGCCTTCTCGGACATGCTACCTACCACCCCAATTGGTAGTCTACTTAGACAAAAATGAATAATATGTGCCTAAAGGCTCAAAGAGACAGACGAAATTTGATAGAAAGACCCGACCCCATTATACAGAGAGGTTCATGCAAGGGCTGTATTGATGATGGAGCAGGTTGGTACGCCGACCCGACCTAAAGAATAAATGTTGGATTTGGGTTCATTTGAGTATTTATGAAAACCGACCCGATGGGGTCTATGCTTAGAAACCCAACCTGGTTGAAGTCTTCAGATGGAGTTTTGACCAATATCATCCCCCTCGGTATGTTGACCCGAGGAACGAAGATGGATCACATGCCAATCTGCACTTGAATCAAGTGATATATGCCCTGAAATGAGAAGACACCCTTCTAGAATGTTAATGATGACTCTGGGAAAGCCGTGGTTCACACTGAAAGTAGCCCTTTTCAACCATCATAGGGCAGTGCAGTGGCAGAGCAGAGTCACCATAGGCTGGTGCAGTGATAGGGAAAATGGCTGATTTAATTGGCCAAATTATGGACAATTGAGGAGAGTTGTTACTGCAATGATGACAGAGTGACATGAGCTGATGTCATAGGCGGTGGAATAGTAGATTTGGAAGCCTATATAAAGGGGTTGAAGTCTTAGATTAAAGGGTTGGCTATTTTTTGCATCTCACAACTTTGAGAGAAATTGAGAGTTGAAGGGTTAGTGATAGCGAGAGGAAATAGGTCAGCATCTAAGCACTTGAGAGATTTATACTAGACTTGTTGTAAGACTCTAGGTGCTTATTTTCGTATTCATATATTCAATATCCACTTGTAGCTCGAGTTGTTCTTGACGCGAGTAAGTAATAAAATACATCATCTTTCTCCTGTAGACATAGGTTGAGACACTCTCCACCGAACCACGTAAACTTTTTGTTTTCTTTTCTTCTTGTTAAATTTGCTTTTGGCTCCCTACTAACCAAACAAATTCATTGTTGATGGAGGTTAATTCGAGGGGTTAATTTCCCATATTACCATTTGAACGAGAAATAACCGTTAACAGTTGGCGCCGTCTATCGGAAAATAGTACGAAAAGTAACAAATATAATAAGATGATAATGGGAGATGGAAATCATAGAAGTCTGGAGGCCTCAGCGGCAGAGTGGATGAAAATATGGAAGATAACTTGTGGTTGGAAATGGAGAATGCCCGGAAGTAAATGAAGGAAATCGAGGCCTTCATGAAAACCATGATAGGAAGATTGGGAGGTTGGAGAGGAAGACAAAAGAATAGAGCCAAGGGGGACTAGTAGAGGAGATAAGTTATTGCCATCAGGAAGAGAGTAGCTAGAGTAGAAGAGGATCGAGAAAGAATGAGAAAGAGTGCTCACAAGGTGATATCGATGGTTGTTGCCAGTACTTCACTGATAGAGGAGCACAATGAGGGATATGTGTTGGACAATTATGACCCATAACATCACTATTTATAAAGAACATTGTGTTTTTGTACAAATTATCTATGTGACAAAAGGAAATTGTAATTTTATCATTATTGTAATTAGATTACTTGGATATATATTAATGATAAAAGTCCATATGGTTAAATCGGATTAATAAGATATGAGACAATATTAATCCACGAACGATTTAATCATTAAATATCCATAGTCGAAGTATTATCGAGACTGGACATTAATAATGCGGAATAGACTAGTATTACACTTGTGCGCGTTATGGAAGCTTAACGACATAGTTCTCATATATTTAGGTATTGGATACTTATGCAAGTGTAATAAGAGGTTCTGTTAGCCGTTGGACCGGGAACAGTTCGCTCTGGATAGACCCACTCGGAATCCCATTGGTAGTATGACTATGTGTCTATGGGAATCCGAATCAGGGTAGGTGTATGTGATCTTTAACCTAAGACTCACATCACTATTACTTGTGACAATCATTTTACTTTAGTATTGGTCGTCTGAAGCTTTAACAAGTTCTGTGTACGCCTGTATTGGGTTTAGTGAGAATCGTAGTGTATTGGATGTGATGTCAAGATGAGAGTATCACTTCAGTCATATGGAGATGATGGTCACAAATGATACAGAACTAGTACTCTTAAAGCTGCATCTATCGAGATAGTATGACTAGGTCATGATTTCTCGATTATAGATATTAGTTACTCAGGATCCGATATATGCTTCGTACGGGGCAGACACAGAGTCAGCCCTAGGCCTAGCATGTGACATCCGAAACTAGATCGTATTACATATTACATAATATTAGTATTACTACGCCTGATACATATGATATTCCTCGGTGAATATTTCTGGAGAATTGGGTAGGCACAGTGTTTTGCTAGAAGCCAACCATATCTTGTAAATCGGTGAGAACATGGTAGGGGATACGCACGTGTTCGGATAGTCCAATAACCGTATTTACTGCCAACATATCCAGGAATCTCTTAGGTCGCTTCCCAAAGATTCACCAATGACATTTGATTCAGATAGAATTAATCTGGGATTAATTATGAGAGAGAAAATTAATCTGGGATTAATTACGGCAAGAATTAATTTGGGATTAACTTCGTACAGAAGAGAGAACACGATTAATTTAGAATTAATCGATAAAATAAATTTAATAGTTAAATTGGATTTTTCTATTTATTTTATTTATTTGTGGCTAAAATAATATATCGGATATATTAATTGAAATCATATTTCATAAGAAATTAAAATTGGATTTTAATTCGGGCGAACAAATTAATTTAGAATTAATTCGAAAGCGACTATCTTAATAATTTTACGAGGCATAATTATTTAATTAAATTGGATTTAATTATGGCACGACGGCAAATTCATTTAATTGGAATTAAACGAACCCGATAAAATTGCCTGTGACTTTGCGTGTGTCTTTTGTGTTTTGGGAACACAAAATATCTTTGACTTTGGTGGGCCCAAGTCAAGTTGTGTGTTGAGGAAGTCAACTCAAATTTTGAATTTAAAATGTGGTAGGACCACATGACTTACATCAAAGGTCAAAAAATTGATGGAAGTAGTTGGCTTAATTTATTTAAGGCTTTTAACACACAACCACCAATTTTACACACACTCTATCTTCATCTTCTCCATTGCCGATTGCTTCTCTCCATGTAAGTGAAATTTTACTTCAAAATTTCAACAAAGCTAGCACTTGAAGGAGTCTAATGAGGTGATAGGGAAACTCACCCAAGTAAAAAAAATAACATAACAACAAGCTTGGAGCTTTATCCAAAGAGGAAATTTCAAAATTTCTCCATTTAACAATGTAAGTGATTCTGCCACTTTTCTTGTTATTTCACACATATAATCATGTTTAGAATCTTGTCGCATGTCTTAGAGACTAACAATGGTATCATGAGCCTTGCTAAATATGATTTTGAAAACTAGGGTTCATAAACTTTAATTAGGAATTTTTACTTGGAGCATGAAAATTCAAAATTTAGTTGTTGGTTGATGTTAGATGATGATAACTTGGAGTTGTGTATTGTTGGATTGTTGAAAAATTGATTGGATCAAATTTCCCTAATTTTCTTAAGTTGGCCGAAACTTACCCTAGTGTAACTGAATGTGATTTTTAAATTTTGACACTTGGATTGTGTTAATGGCATGATATATATGTTGAATGTTGATTTAATTGGATTGGAATCAAATTGGATATTAATTTCTTGTCATTGCCGTGTGTGAGCATGCTTGTTGGAGACTTGATTTTGCTTCAATTTGTGTTGGACATGAATTGGAATGATATATGCTTGATTAATTAGATTAATTATTATTTTGGAAATGTTAGATTAATTAATTAGTTATGTTAATTACACTTAAAATGGATTAATATAATATTTGTAATATTGTATTAATGTAAATTAGTCCCTAAAATATTAAATGGGCTAATTTGGTTATATTTGGATTAATGGGCTTAGTTGGGCCAAGTTTGGTTGTGGACAATTGGGTTGGATTCAATGGGGCCTAAACTATTTCCATAAAAGTCCAAAATATAACTTTTGGGCCTTTTATAATCTAATTGGGCCTAATAGGCCAAAATTAATTTATGGCATATGGTGATTCCTAAATGGGCCAAGGCATTATGGGCTTGATCCATAATGGCCAAAATTCCATGCCTAAAGAATTAATTAAAGCCCATTGGACCTAATAGAATTGGCATTGGATGCTAAATGGGCCTTTGAGACCATTTGGATTGGATTTAGAATCCAAGTCTAAAAAGGCATTATTATAATAGAATAAGTGTAATTGTTTAATTTGGAATTAAACTTTAATTAGTATTGAATACAATTTAAATTGGATTTAATATTATAGTTCGATATAATTCAAGAATACTTACTTTGAGTATTTATTCTTAAACGAGTTGGACTCACGCAAATCAAATCGTTGTATGAACATTGGATGGTCATTAATTGAAGAATTAATTAATTGGATTACATTGATTGACAACATGCTATATGTGAATGCTTGGATGTATTTGTTTGAATAATGTATATTAGATGGATATTAGATGGGTGGGGTCACTTTTGGAAATTATTGTAAATATTGTATTTATTTGAAATTGGAGCTGCATGTCCAGTCCATCACCTCATATTCTCATTGTATTTCTCTTCTCACCAATTCCCCTCAATGTAAATGAGGTTTCTTATAGTGTTATGTAATTGGGTAAATAGAAGAATGTAAAGTGCTAGCGGGAGAAAGGAAAAGAAAAGAGAGATTTGTTATATGAACAAAATGTATATGAATATCCATCGGCATATCATTTTTATATTTATCGTGCCTTATTGTGATTTTAGAATGCATGTTTAAGGGTGTATGATGAGACCTAATCAAAGATAATAAGTTGGTTGCCAATTTATGAAAACACCCTCGCATTAAATATTAAGTGTTTCCTTCCATTGAGTGGTTCTCTCTCAAGATCCAAGATTGGCTTTGATTTGTTGGCCAAAGTCAAGATCATTGTCTATTGCGGATGTGTTTGAATCATGAAAGCTTTGTTAATATCGCATGTCTTGGGCAGTTGTGACTTGTTGGCCAAAGTCAAGGTCTCTATTGTTCAATGACGTGGATTACGAAACTTTTCCACTGTCAATGGGTCGCGCTTAATTGGAATCATTAAGCTTGTTGAGCCAAAGCCAAAACTTAGTTGATTCAGAATAAATAGGTTAGGAAATATATTAGATATATGTTTCGGACTTGGATGTCCACCTACCGGATCTAGGAATTGGATGGGATCCAATTGATCTTAGAGATCTACCTAGTTAAATTTTATACAGCTTGTTGGCCAAAGTCAAGGTTGTGCATTATTTAACGGGATCCTAGCCCACTAGGAAACTAGGTTTCCCGAGTACTCAACGGAGGGTTAGAGGCTCGCTGAAAATTAGTGGGAGGCTAGTATTAAATTTGTAATTTCGTTTAATACTCGCTAATATGTGCACTCTATTATTATTATTTCTCGTTATTATATATATAAGTTGGACTAATATTATTCATTTATTGTTTTCTTTTGACATTTAGACTGTACTCAACACTACTCCATTTGTAGTTGGTTATATAGTTGGACTACAATAACCATTGCATTTGAGTGTACCCAAAATATTTGATTGGATAGTTGGACTATAGCAATCAAAATTGCTGAAAAGATAAGCATTAGGGACATAATCATTAGTGAGAATGTCTTTAACGGCGCAAATTTTCCAGACTGGGAGATGAACCTCATGATAGTCCTGGGAGCTGAGAAGTTGCTCTATGTGATAGAGAGACCCTCGGGCCTGAGCCCGGACTTGAACGGCCAGTAGAGCATGAGCTTTGTAAGACTCACCGTGATGATAACTTTACTGCTCATTCCGTTATGCTTGCTGCAATGACTCCTCAGTTTTGTCATCAGAACAAGGGATTGGATCCCTATGCGATGATGTTAAAGTTGAAGGATCTTCATAGATCTAAACTTAGATCTCAGAAGTATGAGTTGCAGAAGAAGCTATTTCGCTCTCATATGTCAGAGGGTACGTCTGTCGAACACTACGTGTAGCAGATGATTGCTGACATCGAACAGCTGGGTCAGCTGGGCCTTAATTTCGAGGCCAAGACTTCCATAGATTTGATCTTATAGTCTTTGCCCGACTGCTGGGGCGAGTTCAACATGAACTATAATATGATGAACCAAGAGAAAACTCTTGGAGAGTTAATGACTATTCTGAAAGAGACAGAGCCAGAGCTTCTGAAAGGCAAGAAGAGCGAGACGCATCTTACTTCGACATCCAAGAAGGCCAAGGCTTGGCCAAAGACTACTGAGGGTGTGAAGAAGAAGAATAAGAAGGGCAAGGCTCAATCATCACAGTCTTTTGGGAAGACAAAGGAAAAATCCCAAGACGCCTGCCTACACTGTGGCAAACGGGGTCACTGGAAGCGTGACTACCGTAAGTTCAAGGCGGATGACCGGCATAATCACACGCGTATAACGGAAGCACACGTATCGTTCAAGTAGTATAAAAAGTATCGATCCCACGAGGACTTAGTACGTAATCTATTAATTTATGAAGCCAAATTTTACAAGTATCTAATAGATTGGTTGTTTGATTTGATGGTTACTTGGATTGTGACTTGAAATTTAAAACAAGTAAATAAATGAGAAAATTCAATATTTAGAAACTATCCAGGGTTGTAAATCTTTCCAATATCATTTAAAAGATGAAGTGGTTATTTTACATTTGTGTAATATATTGGTTTATTAACCTGGAACACGAAATTATGTAAAAGCCTCTTCGATGGTCAGATATAAATACCCAGTGTAACTTAATTAATCATATTCCTTTGTCAACCAAGCTACCCTCGCCCGACAGGTATATTCCTATCCTGTAAGGAATTCTATTAAAGGGTTATTTATCCTCAAGGAAGATCGTGGGCTATTAAGTCTAGGGCTTAGACCTAAAATCCATTCTTCAAGTTCATTTTAAATTTTCCAGATCAGTCTTATTAATGACCAGTTAACAAGAAGCATTAGGACTAAGGCTCAATAAATAAACCTTTAGATTACCCAAACCATAATATAATCCTTTATAAACCGATGATATTGGACTTCATCACAATCCCAGATAACTGACTTAGTTACGACACATAACTAGGGCTGGTAAAAGCTTAATAAAAATAAAAGACATAAAGTAAATAGCTGGAAAGTAAATGCTGAAAAGTAAATACTAGAAAGTAAATGCTGTAAAGTAAATACTGGAAAGTAAATGCTGAAAAGTAAATAAAGTAAAAGTAAATGCTGGAAATTAAAAATATAAAAGTACAGTAAAAGAAAATACTAGGGGTTAAATGAACCACTTTTATCACTACTATTTTAGATATCTCCCTTATTATAATATATTAACTTTGCGTGATTTTACCAACCAGCCATGTAGGCGATATCCAGTTTAGTTTGGTTAAAACCAATTTCAATAGTTACCAACCAACCATAAGGCGATATCCTCATTAAGTCAGGTTTTAAATAGTTTATATATTATAATTAAGGGAGATTAATCTAAATATTAGTAATAAAAGCCTTACCTTTTACCCCAGCTGGGGGAGTTACCTCCTCATTTCTGAAAAGTAAAAACTGAAAAGTAAAGAAAGGAAAGTATTGTGCGTAAAAGTAAATTACAGAAAGTAAAGACTTGAAAAGTAAAGAAAAGAAAGTAAAATGCGAAAATTAATTACTGAAAGCAGTAAATAAACAAACAAGATACAATCTTCTTAGTATTATTAAGGAATTACATAGAAGAAAGCATGAATTCAAATCTGAAATTCGGCCTTCTATTTATAGGCAAACATTGGCTCGCGCGTCTCGACGCGTGAAGTGTGCTTGCGTCGCGACGCTCCGTTGATGAAGGACGCATGGCATGAACTTTAGCTGAGATGGTGACACGTGGCAGAGCTTGAATGCTTAACTCAATAATTATGCTGATGTGGCGCTGACGTGTCATTGACTGAATTATTATGCTGACATCATTGATGATGTGGCGATGATGATTATCGGTAGCATGTGATGATGACACGTGTCCGACACATGTTAGCATGATTTGATGTGATGTTGACACGTGGTAGGCACACATTAGTAGATTCGGTGCACGTTAGCAAACGACACACGTTAGCATGGCACACACGTTAGCAAGTGTATTTTAGCAAATCTTCTCTGATTGTGACATATGTCCCGGCGCACGTTAGCAGACTCTGGCGCACATTAGCAGTCGCGACGCCCAAAAGACAGTTTTACCATTTTTGTCCGTTTTTCACTATTTTGGCCCTGAATTGCTTCCAGAGAGTCCTGAAACCTTATTTATCTACAAAATACTACAAAACACATCAAAATATTCACAAAACTCAAGAAACTATACAAAATATTAGGTCAAATGAGTGGGAAATAGTGATACATTTACCACTCATCACACCCCCAAACCTAACATTTTGCTAGTCCTCGAGCAAAACAATAAAATAAAATAACATAAACATCTTTAAAATAAAATTTAACTAAGCCACTTTTGTAGGGATTACGGTTGCATTTAGCGTATGCAACAAGCCTTTAAACCCCTAGGTGTCCCTAGTGGACGAGTTGTAGTCTCGTGAGGGCTTACAGCAACGATACCCACAAACGTTTTATAAAAACAACAAGATAATTAAAATTAATGCACACATAAGCAAAAAGACAAGAGAAAAAAAAAACAAGTTAGTGACTAAACATGTGAAACTCCTTATCTAAGTTATGAGTTGTTTTCTTTCTTTCTAAATTACCGAATAGGTAAATTCTCCGATTATATTTTACCATTTTCCATATACACAGCCAACAAAATAATAATCAACTTATTTTTGCCCACAATAGTCACAAGTGTAGTTGAGAAGAGAGTAATATTTTTGTCCTAAAGTTATATCAGGATTCACACTTTTTTAAGCAATGGAATATTTTTCTGATTTTTCGGTTTTTTTATATATACAATATCTTCCATCATGTAACGAACTTTGGGTCAGTGACTCCCAAACTAGTTGGCTTTAGGGTACTAGGTGTTAAGACACCCCTATAGACTTAATTACTTAGACTTCAGATATATATATTTTTTCTAATATCTTTGATCCATGTAGCGAGCTTTGGGCCTATGACTCCCAAACCAAATGGTTTTGGGGAACTAGGTGTTAAAACACCCATACAGATTTATTACTCAGATCTCATACATTTTTTTTATCCCATCACTTTTTTAGATGATTCCTCCAATTAAACTAGAGCAGTGAATATTATAAACTCGTCAATTACAACTCATGTCCGTATGTTACCATGTATGTTGATAATATATGTCAACTGAGCATATGAAGAGCCATTTTAGTCAGTTTTATGGAGAATTCACAAATTAAATAATTCAAAAGGAAATAAACAAAAATTAACTTGTTTCGAAATATGTTGGGATACGTATCAAGAATGGAAATTCCTTACACATCTATCTCACACCAATTTCACCTAATTAATCAAGTTAAAAACACAAAAACACAAAATATTTTTTTAATTTTTGTAAATTTTTTAATTTTTTTGAATTTTTCAAAAATTTTGGACTAAAAAAAAATAAAAAATACTACAACTATTTCCCACCCCTAAACCTAAATGAGACATTGTCCCCAATGTCTTAAAAAGTAGAAGATGAGTTTCGAAGATAGTACCTGGTTAGCTGAATTCTACATCTAAAATGAAAATTAAAGGTTAAGATCCAGATTTATCCGACGCTTCTTACCACGATCATTATTAGACCAGTTTATCTTGGAAAGGATAGGGTCAATTTGTGGTTCAAAGGCAAAGATTTGGTCAATTAAATCCTGGGCAGTTCTGGAAGTGAAGAGGAGTTCTTTTAAAGGTTTTGACATGAACCCATTTCTCCGGGCATCATCAAGAAATACACAAAGAAAATCATAAAATCCATTAGCGTTAAATAGTCCAATCGGTTTCTGGTGTATGTTCAACTTCGCCCAAGATAGTACTGTAAAAATTTCCTCCATCGTGCCCAACTCACCTGGCAAAGCAATAAAAGCATCAGCACAATTAATCATTTCTACCAGTCATTCAGACATACCTGACACGATCAGTTCCTCTCCGTTTGATGATCCTATAAGATTCACCTCCGTCAAAGGTTTTGGGATGATTCCCAATACTTGACTGCCTCCATCCTGTAAGGCCTTTAAAATGATCCCCATTAGTCCAAGATTGCCACCGCCATATACTAAGTGAATATTCCTTTCAGCTAAGACTCGACCCAATTCCTGTGCTGCCGCTACGTATTGTGGCTTAGTACCAACACTAGTACCACAAAAAACACAGATATTTACAACTCGTCTTCTTGAAGTGGCTTCCATTTTTATCTAGATGCCTTCAAAAGTACAATGATGAGTTGAATTTATAACACCTGAAAAAGGTTAGTAATAATAGCACTAGTATCTTCCAAAGGACGATTATTAGCAAAATAATAAAAGAAATCGTGAAAGGTCAAAAACTCTGGATCCTGTCTGAAAAAAATAAAAGAAAATAACAAAATAAATCACAATTATTAGGAAAAGACAAAGAGATATAATATTTACAAGAAAGTAACAGCTTGATTTACGTCTATGCGTCAGAGATAAGCTTCCCATCCAATTTTCTTATAAATTGGAAAATAAGGTCTTTTTGAGTCAGATTCTTGAGACTTAAATGTTGTTGTTCTTTTCCGAATTATTTAACATGTGAATTATATGATGCACATATCCACTAGAATGCGTCTCAAGAGTCTTAGATATGTCATCCAAAGACTCCTTACTCAAGCCATCCCTAATGAATTTAATTTTATCTTCACGGTTATCAGACACCATTCCTAAAGAACGACAACGAGTATTAAATTCATGCGAGTACATTTATAGCAAACACCCATTCTTTTAGCTCTTCTCTTTTTATCATAGGTGCTTCTTCCTAAACCAGGCAGATATGAAATAAAAGAGTCAGATGACTCACCTGCCAATCGGACCCGTGCTTCAATAATCCAACGAATGTCGTTAGGAATACCTTTTATCATTAGCAGTCTTATCCGTTCCAAGAGAGCTTTGTAGACTTTCATCAGAGAGTTTTGAGGGAGAGAAAGAAATTGCTTGTGAAGATTTACGAGAGCATCTTCCATCCTGAAATGTGACTTTACCAGTAAAAATTAAACACACAAAAATAAAACACACCAGATCACAATATATACACCAATTGCATGGGTTGCCTCCCAGCTAGCGCCAAGTTTAAAGTCGTCAGTTAGACATGACTGCCCGAACGTTAGGCTGGATCTGAAAGTGCAACATTTCTTTTTGTCACTCAATTGATTCTCCCCAGTAGTGCTTGATACGATTGTTTTTAACCTAGAATTTATTGGAGTTGGGATCATGTAACTCAACGGCTTTATCTGGTAAAACATTAGTGATTAGAATGGACCTGACCACCGTGATTTTGGCTTCCATGGGAAGAGTTTCAACCTTGATTTGTTTAACAGTACCCTCTACCCTAGTTCTAGTTGTATGCGCACTAACTTCTTCATCATGTCTTTTCTTGGCCTTTTCTTTGTACAGTTTGGCATTCTCAAAAGGCTGTATATGAAATTCCTCCAATTCATTGAACTGGTGGAACTATTTCTCTTCTGTTGTTTGTAGTGCAAAAATAGGCTTTTTCAGTGCGCAATACACTTTATCTTCAGGCTCCACAGACAGTTGACATGCTTTAAGCTTGTCAGTAGAACTTTGCATTGCATTGGAGTTCTGGATGGTACTATGTATCACATCAAGTCTGAAACATTCCTCCTTCTTTTAGTCATCCGGGAAATTCATGGCTTTAAAAATATTGAATGTTACTTATTGGTCTTGTACCCTCATGGTTAGTTCTCTTTTTTGTACATCAATAATGGTTCGACCTGTAACAAAGAATGGTCTCCCAAGGATCATCGGCACGTCTTCGTCTTCCTCCATATAAAGGACAATAAAATCTACTAGGAAAATAAATTTGTCAACTTTGAATAGCACATCTTCAACTACACCTCTCGGAAATATGAGCATTCTATCAACAAGTTGTAGAGAGACTGAGGTGGGCATTGTTTCTCCAATCTGTAATTTCCTGAAAATATGAAAAATGCATCAAGTTAACACTCGCACCTAGATCACACAAAGCCTTACCAAAGTCATGTTCTCCAATGGTGCATGGGATAGTGAAACTGCCAGGATCTTTCAACTTTGGGGGAAGCTTCCTCTGAATGATGGCGCTGCATTCTTCTGATAATGCTACTGTCTCATAATCTCCAAATCTCCGCTTTCGTGAAAGAATGTCTTTCATGAATTTGACATAGCTGGGCATTTGTTCCAACGCTTCTGCAAATGGAATATTGATATGCAGCTTTTTGAAGATCTTCATGAATCGAGCAAACTGCTTGTCCAGTTTGTTTTTCTGGAGACGCTGTCGAAAATGTGGAATTAGAGTGATTCTTTCTTGCTCTTTTTCCTTTGTTTCTTTTTCCTCCATCTGTGGAACTGCTTCTTTTGGAATTTCCTCAATAGAATCCTTGATTCCAACATCTTTGTTGATTTCAGTACCGCTTTTTAAAATGATGCAATGACATTGCTCCTTCCCCAAGTTTCGTGGATTTGGTTCTGTGTTGCAAGGAAGGGTACTGACCGGTGCTTACACACACGCCTATAACGCAATCGCACGTATCGTTCAAGTTGTATAAAAAATATTGATCCCACGAGGACTTAATACCTAATCTATTAATTTTATGAGGTCAAATGATTACTAGTATCTAACAGGTTGATTGATTGATTTGAAATCGTGAAGATTTTAAATTTAAAAACAAGTAAATAAAATTGCATGAATGTAGGTTTAAGAAAATTCAATATTAAAAACTATCTAGGGTTGTGAATCTTTCTAATATCTTTTAAAAGATGAAGTGGTTATTTCATGTTTGTGTAATAAATCGGTTTACTAACCTGGAAAACTAAATTATGCGAAAGCCTCTATCGATGGTCAGACGTAAATACCTAGTTTAACCCAATTGAACCATATGTCTATGTCAACCAAATTACCTGGATTCATTAAGTTTAAGTTCCAATTATGGCTACCCCCGCCCGACATGTATATGTCTATCCTGTAAGGAAATCTATTAAAAGGTTATCTATCCTCAAGGAAGATCGTGAGTTATTAGGTCTAAGGCTGAAACCTAAAATTCATTTGTCAAGTTTATTTTAGATTTACCAGATCAATCTTATTAGTGGCCAATTAACAAGACGCATAAAGCTTAAGACTTAATAAGTAAACCTTTAAATTACCCAAACTATAAAATAACCCCTTATAAATCGGTGATATTAGAATTTATCACAACCCTAGATAACTAATTTAGTTACAACACATAACTAGGGCTAGTAAAAACTTAAAAGTAAAAGACATAAAGTAAAAAGGCTGAAAAGTTAATTGCGGTAAAGTAAATTACAATAAAATAAAATGCTAAGGTAAAATGATCAACTTTTACTGTTTACTATTTAAATATCTCCCTAATATAATATATTAACTTGTGATTATTTTACCAACCAGTCATATAGGCGGTAACCTGATTAAGTCAAATTAAGTCCAACTAGACATAAAGGCGGAACCAAAATAAACCTGCCATATAGGCGGTAAGAAAATTTATTTACCAACCGACCAATCTGGCGGTATCCTTGTTTAGTCAGGTTTAAACCAGTTAAAATGAATTACCAACCGACCAATATAACAGTATCCTTTTTAAGTCAAATTTTAACTAGTGAATATATTATATTTAAGGAAGATTAATCTAAATAGCAATAGTAAAAGAATTACCTTTCACCCTAGCAGGGGGAAGTTACCTCCTCATGGTTGAATAATAAAAACTGTAAAAAGTAAAGAAAGTAAATTACTATTACTATTACATAACGTAATTAAAATTTATTACAAAATTGAAATTAAAACAAACTAGATAGAAAACTCCCTATTTAAATCAGAGAAATTAGAGAGGAAGGTACATCTGAAACTGAAATTTCGAGCTCTATTTATAGGCCCCAATAAGCTCCCAGCGTCGCGACACCAAGTTTGTCCTGCGTCACGACGCGATGATGTGTCAACGCGTCATTAAACGGTTCAGATTCTTATCTGCTGACGTGGCGATTGCAGATAATTTGATTCAATAATTGTGCTGACGTGGCACTAAGGTGGCGAAATGGATTGTCGGCACCATAAGATTGTGACACGTGGCATGCTGTGATTGGGTGATGATGACGTGGTGATGACATGGAACTTTGACTCGGTCAACGGTGATGTGGATGATGACGTGGCAAACACGTGGTGATGGTGATTGTCGGCACCGTAGGATGATGACACGTGTCACGGTGCACGTTAGCAGACCGGTTGTGATGGTGACATGTGGCACGGCGCACGTTAGCAAAGTCAAACTTCTCAGATTCTGACTTATGGACCCGGCGCACGTTAGTAGCTCTTGGTGCATGTTAGGCGTCGTGAAGCCAAAGGCTTGCGCGTCGCGACTTGCGAAATGACGAAAATGCTCTTTTGTCCGTTTTTCACTATTTTGGCCTCAAATCACTTACAGAGAGTCCTGAAACTTTATTTATCTACAAAATAACACAAAACACTTCAAAATATTCACAAAACTCAAGAAGCTATAAAAAATATTAGGTCAAATGAGTGGGAAATAGTGATATAATTACCACTCATCACACCCCCAAACCTAACATTTTGCTAGTCCTCGAGCAAAACATAGAATAAAATAACATAAACATCTTTAAAATAAAATTTAACTAATCCACTTTCGTAGGGATCACAGTTGCATTTAGCATATTCAACAAGCCTTTAAACACCTAGGTGTCCCTAGTGGACGAGTTGTAGTCTCGTGAGGGTTTACAACAATGATACACCACAAACATTTTACAAAATTAAAAATGTAGTAAAACTAATGCACACAAAAGCAAAAAGACAAGAGAAAAGAGAATAAAGAAGTTAGTGACTAATCAGGTGAAACTTCTACTCCAAGTTACTAGTTGTTTTGTTTCATTCTAAATTACTGAATAAGTAATTCTTCGATTATATTTACCATTCTCCATATGCACAGCCAACAAAATATTAAACAACTCATTTTTGCCCACAACAGTCATAAGTGCAGTTGATAAGAGAGTAATATTTTTGTCCTAAAGTTTTATCAGAATTCACACATTTTTGTAGCAATGGAATAATTTTTCTGATTTTTCTGAATTTTTCTTTGATTTTTTGATTTTTTATTTATTTATATACAATATCTTCAATCTATGTAGCGAGTGTTGGGTCGGTGGCTCCCAAACCAGTTGGCTTTAGGGCACCAGGTGTTAAGACACCCCTACGGACTTAATTACTCAGACTTCAGAGATATATATTTTCGCAGCATCATTGATCCATGTAGCGAGCTTTGGGCCAGTGACTCCCAAACCAGTTGGTTTTGGGCAGTAAGTGTTAAAACACCCATACAGACTTAATAACTAAGATCTCAGACTTTTTTTTTTTACTCCATCACTTTTTGAGATGCTTCCTCCAATTAAACTAGAGCACTGAATATTACAAACTTTTCAATTTTAGCTCATGTCCGTATGTTACAATGCATGTTGATAATACCTGCTAACTGAGCATATGAATATCCATTTTAGTCAGTATTATGGAGAATTCACAAATTAAATAATTCAAAAGAAAATAAACAAAAATTAACTTGTTCCGAATTAGGTTTGAGATACGTCTCAGGAGTGGAAACTCCTTACACAGCTATCTCTCACCAATTTCACCTTTTTAGTCAAAATAAAAACACAAAAACGCAAAACTTTTTTGTAATTTTTGAAATTTTTGAAATTTTTTTTTGTATTTTTCGAAAAATTTTGGACTAAAAAATAAAAACAACACACAACTAAAAATAAGATACCGATCAACTAATTCCCTCCCCCAAACCTAAATGAGACATTGTCCCCAATGTCTTAAACAATAGAAGAAGAGTTTAGAAGATAATACCTGGTTAGCTGAAATTCTACAGGAAATTAAAGGTTAAGATCCAGATTAATCCGACGCCTCTTACCGCGATCGTCCGCAGACCAACTTATCTTTGAAAGGATAGGGTCAATTTGTGGTTCATAAGCTAAGATTTGGTCAAT
The DNA here is from genome assembly GCA_019454045.1 of Zanthoxylum bungeanum. Classification (NCBI taxonomy): domain Eukaryota; kingdom Viridiplantae; phylum Streptophyta; class Magnoliopsida; order Sapindales; family Rutaceae; genus Zanthoxylum; species Zanthoxylum bungeanum. Next base: position 1,826 of record SKCR01011217.1, on the reverse strand, counting down.
TAGATCCGGAGCAGTTCTGGCTGTGAATATGAGTTCTTCATAGGTTTGACACGAACCCATTTCTCCGAGCATCATCAATAAACACACAAAGAAAAACATAAAATCCTTCAAAGTTGTACAGTCCAAGCGATTTCTGGTGTATGTTCAGGTTCGCCCAATATAACACTGTATAAATTTCCTCCAATGTACCGAAGCCACCTGGCAAAGAAATAAAAGCATCAGCACGGTTAATCATTTCTACCAATCGTTCAGACATACCTGGCACGATCAGTTCATATCCATTTGATTGTCCAATAAGATTTGCCTTCGTCAAGGGTTTTGGAATGATTCCCAAGACTTGACTGCCTCTTTCCTGTACAGCCTTTGAAACGATCCCTATAAGTCCAAGATCGCATTCGCCATATACTGAGTGCATATTCCTTGCAGCTAAGACTCGACCCAATTCATGTGCTGCTTCTACGTATTGTGGCTTAACACCAGCACTAGTACCGCAAAACACACATATGTTTTCAACTCGTCTTCTTGAAGTGGCTTACATGTTTTACTCTGGATGTCTTCAAAAGTGCAATGATGAGTTGAATTTATAACACCTGAAAAAGGGTGAGTAAAATAATAGCACTAGTACCTGCCAAATGACAATTATTAGTTAATAGTAAAATAAATCGTGATAGTCAAAAAGGTCTGGATCCTGTTGGAGAAAATAAAAGAAAACAACAAAACAAATTACAATTATTAAGGAAAAGACAAAGAGATATATATTTACAAGAAAAGTAGCGGCTTGATTGACTTCTATGCATCAGGGACAAGCTTCCCATCCAATTTTCTTATAAATTGGCAAACAGGGTCTTTTTGAGTCAGATTCCCGAGACTTAATTGTTGTCTTTCTTTTTGGAATTGTGCATATAACACACACGAATTTCGTGATACACATATCCACTGGGATGCGTCTCAAGTTTTTAGATATATCATCCAAAGACTCCTTACTCAAGCCATCCCTAATGAAATTAATCTTATTTTCGCGGTTATCTGACACCATTCCTAAGAACGACAACGAGTATCACAAAACATACGAGCACATTATAACAGACTCACATTATTTTGGCTCTTCTCTTTTAGCATATTGCTTCTTCCTAAACCAGGCAGATGTGAATAAAAGAGTTAGAAGACTCACCTGCCAATCGGACCCTTTGTTGGTTTTCTATAAGGTCCCAAGATCAATAACAAGTCATGAAACATGCGTGAATACATCAACGGAGGTAGCGGAATACTCACATTGATCGGTTATGTCGATTTGGAGACGAATGATGCCCAAAAACGCACTGCCTTTGAGCTCCACTGCATGCAGTCCACTGCCTCCAAAACAGAAATTTGAGATGAGAAAAAGGAGCTCCTAGCTTCGTCGGATGGATCCCGTCTCATGGTCGAACCTCCCTACAACACCTTCGCAAGACTTGTAGTGTGCTAGCACTTGATTTCTCACCATGAGAATCACTCTTTGCTTCCCTTTAACTCACGCCCAAAACCAGTTCCAAACCAGTCCTTTTCGTGAGAGGAAGAGAGGAAATGAGAGAGAGATGTGTAATGTATTCTATTATTTTTGTTACCAAAAAAATCAATTATATTTGCCATAATTTCATTAAACAAATAATAAACTTATGACACAAATCATGCAAAGGCTTAGAGTGTCAAACACTTCATTCCATGCATACCATTGAGTGCAATGTACACAATCTCCATGCAAAGCATTAGAGTGTCAAATAAGCATAACATGGACATTGTCAAAGTTAATGCATAACATGACATGTGTCATGTGGGCCCCACACGTT